>PVKA01001160.1:104611-120903 GCA_004027165.1 Ctenomys sociabilis | reverse complement strand
CAAAAAAAAAAAAAGCCCAGGAGCTGATGGATTCATTACTAAATCGAACAAGAATTTCAGAAAATAGATATCTAGTGGTAATACCCCCCAAATTTTAATGAGATTGAAAAGGAAAAAGTACTGTCAGACTCATTCCTGGAAGCTACTAGCATTACCTTGATTCAAAATCAGACAAAGATCAACTGAAAAAGCAAAGTATAGGACAATCTCTTTAAAGAACACAGATATAAATATCCTCAACAAGATGTTGGCAAAGTGAATGCAACTAATCATTAAAAAGATCATAGATCACGACCAGACTGGCTTTATCGCAGGTATGTAAGGACCATTTAACATATATAAACCACTAAAAGTAAGACATCATATATAGAGAAGGGGGAAAAAAAATCACACAATCATTTTAAGAAATGCAGAACAAGGTTTTGACATAATCTAACATCCATTCGTAATTAAAAATTCTGAAGAAAATAGGGATACAAGAATCTTGCCATGATCTGACAAAAAGCCATTTGTCTTTTTTTTTTTTTTTTTTTTTGGTGGAACGGGGGATTGAACTCAGGCTCTTGTGCTTACCAGGGAAGCATTTATTCCACTGAGCCATCTGCAGGGTCCTAAAAAGCCATTTATGATAAACTTACTACCAACCAGTAAAAATTAAACCAATCACAATTTAAAAATAAAAAGTAAGGGGCCAGGGAGATGGTTCAGTAGAATAAGTGCTTCCCTGGCAAGCGTAAGGGCCTGAATTCAACCCCTGGTTCTGCCCTTATCCCATCCCCCAAAAAAGTAAGGGTACGTGGGCCTGGGATATAGCTCAGCAGAACAGTGCCTGCTTGGCAAAAGTAGGGTCATGAGTTCAATTCCTAGTATCCCCCAAGATAAATAAAATGAATAGAGGTATCTGTGATTACTAAAGTGATGAATAAACTATAATATTACCAATTAGTATGTAAATTGTAAAACTAAAACTTTGTCTCTAAACCCTTCTCAGCTCCAATTATCTGGACTTTTCCAATAATATTGAGAACTTAATTAGAATGCAATAAATCCTTTTCCTTTATCCTCAAATAATAAGTAGTGTTTCCTCTGTTTTTCTGATGGTCACTTATTTTTTTTTATCTAGCTGATACTTTCTGAAAGTAATAAATGATGAAATGAGAATTTGTTTTCTTCCCCTTACTCTTTTAAACCAGTAATTGTTTTAAACTAATATTCTATTTTATTGAAATGAATGTTATCACCTCTTTCCCCCCCTGCAATCTAGATAATTTCTTTCTACATTTTTAAAATTTCATGTTATCTCTTATTTTGCATGACAACTGATATTTGCCAAATCCTTACACTTTTGGTCACTCATACAAGGTAAATACTTGAGAGTAAAATCCTTTTCTTTCTTTTTTTAAAACAAATTTTTTTAATGAGTTTGGTTGTTGCAGAGTCTCACTATAAAGCTCCGACTCATGGTGATCCTCCTGCTTTCAGCCTCCCCACTGCTGCAATTACAGGTGTGTGCACTATGCCAGACATCAGCCAGCTCAACCTGCTCTGAGGGCGGGGCTGGTGTGGCATATGGAGCCAGGGGTTGAACTATGGTCCCTGAACTTGCCTAAGCAGGTGCTTTAGTCTGCTGGGCTACCTTGCTGGTCTCTCTTTTATTTTTTAGTACATCTTCTCCATACCTTGAGCTATTATTAGTATCAACTCATTTTACAAATTTATTTTGCCCATAAACCCTAAAATACCTACTATCTGGTCCTTCATTGAAAAAGTTGCCAACTCCTATCTTTAGCTAGTGTCTCCATTATATGCCTAATGCTATTTCTTTACATTTCTTTTTAACTATTTTTTTTTTAACCAAAAAAAAAAAAATGCACTTAAGATATTTTACCTTGGGCTGCTATAATAGAATATTATAGGCTGGGGTAATAAAAGAGGTTTATTACACTTCTAGAGGCTGGAAGTAGGGACTCCCATGGTCCTTTTGACAAATCTTTCTCTTGGTTTGTAATCAGCTTTTCCCTCCTTATATGTTCTCACATGGTAGAGAGCAAACTAGCTCTCTGGCCTCTTATAAAGACACCAATGCTATTTATGTGGTCCCACTTTCTTCAACTAATTAGCTCTTATGTTAGTTATTTTTCTCTCATTGCTGAGACAAAATACCTGAGCACAAAACTAAAGAAGGGAAGGTTTATTTAGCTCACAGTTGGTGGAGGTTTCAGTCCATATCAGCTGGCTCCAAGGCAGAATGGCACATGGAAGCAGGCAATAGTTCACAGTGGTGGAAAACAGCAGAAGTCACAAGAGTGAAAAGGGAAGAATGTGCAAGACTCTTTCTGTCCCTTACACTGTATTCAGGCTACTCACACCCATAATCCCAACACTGGACCATGAATCTATCACAAACTCTGCAAGTCAGCCCCTAAGACTGTATGAGGCTTGGGGGCTGGGGGAGGAGGACATCTAGACAAACTGTAACATTTTCCACTTTGTTGTAGTCAAGATTTGTAAGGAAAACAATAAGGACACATAATTTATAGGATTATCTTAGTCACCCAAAGAGTCAAGTACAAAGTAGTGCAGAAAATCTGACCATACATGAAACACCCAAAGAATCCAGCTGAGGGTCTGGATCATATAATAATATCCTGAATGAATCTTGCTGAAAACCTACAGCTCATAACAATACCTCCCATAAGTTCAGCTGGGGGCCTAAAGCCAATAGCAATGTCTCATGCTGGTCTGCTTCATGGATCTGCACTGGGAAGGTTCAAAGGTCAGCGGAAGAAGCTGGAGATTCTATGCCAGTGGGATGAAGAGTCTGTGCCAATAGTCTGAGGCCTCTGAACTGGAACCAGAAAGCAATGCTGAAAGTAAGGACCACAGCTTCCCTGAAAGGTGCCACAGTCCTCCTCAGTAATATAGAGGCACCAAGCTCCTCTGACATAGAGAACAGCCAACTTTGTATCAGGAAATCCAGTGTGACAAGCTTCTCCTGCAGACTGAACACACCATCCTCCCTTCCAGAGCCAGGAAGCCATGCTCAAGGTGAGGACCCAGAGCTCCCTCAAAGCGAACTGCAGCCATTCTCAGTGACTAGGTCTGGAGCTCCTCCGACAATGAGAACAGCCAAATTCCCATGAGGAAAGCCAGCCTGACAAGCTCCTCCAGGAGAACCCACAGCCCCTCTTCTTCCTCCCTAGTTCTGCTTTTCATACTGTTGGCAATGACCCTCAGATTGGCCCTCCACACCCAGCACCACCTAGTTGTCAGTCCACCACATCTCCCAAAGCTGAAACTCCAAATGTTACATTTAAGATTTCACTATTATTTGTGATCAAAATATAGTGAATGTTTAAATATAAAAAAAAAAAAAAAAACCATATTACAGTAAAAGATTCACTGGCCTGAATTCCCCACACTTTCCACTCACAGGCATTATTATTCTTGTTATTTTATGAAGCAATTCTAGAAGTCCTTTCACCAGTTTTACAATATTTAATCAAAACTATGGTAAATGCAACCATCAAGTGCCATCTAATGGGAAGGCAGGCCCATGAAAACATTATGGTGAGTCTTCTCCACTTTATTCAATGAGTCTGGTAACCTCATATTCTTCACCCAACTCAAAATGACATCGTGAAAGTAAACTTTTCTTTTTTCATTTAGGAGACTGAGGCACACACAACAGCACAACTAAAACATTCATGAAAGAAATTTCAGAGCTGCTTCAGAAAATGGCAAGAATAATGGCATAACAATGTATTCACAGCAAATGGGAATAATATGAGTAGGATTAATGGCAATGTGTCTTTCACAACAATGAATTTAAAAAATTATTTTTTAATTTGAACATTACTGTATTTTTTTACTATATGAATTTTTGAGGAGCACAAATGTTCATTCCATACATACTAGTAACTAATTCTAATGCATAGGATTATTTTTGTTTGTTTGTTGAGACAAGATTTCACTATGCAGTTCAGGCTGGCTTTGTAGCCCAAACTGACCTTGAACTCTCAGAGATCCTCCTGCCTCACCTCCTAAGTGCTGGGATTACAGGCTTCTGCCACCATACCTGGTATATGAGGAAGATTATTTAAATTGCTCTGGTAAATTAAAGGTGATCACATGCTACATGTTCTCTGACATTCTTAATTAAAGGGAGTTATTGCTCTTTCTGGAGCACTATGAATGCCTGGACTAATGAAAAACAGAAACAGAATCACAACTCCAGGTTGAAATTTCAAGACAGCTGGCAGTTTTTGCTTGGTATTTAAATTAGCCCAAAGACCATCATGAAAGGAGGTAAGCCATCCTGGAAAAATGACAGGGCAATCCTCTGAGACTAATGTAGGAGAAGGATCCAGGTGAATTCTGCCAAAAGGGTAAGCATGAGGGAGATGTCATCTTGGACTCTCCAGATAAGCTCAGCTGGTAGAGAATACCACTGAGTGATTGCAGTTGACACCACACAGAGTAGAAAACCTTTCCCAATTCCTGATTCATAAAAGTATTCAATAAAATGAAATAGTTTTATTAGGCTACAAAGCTTTAGGAGAAATTTGTATTATAGTAATAGATAGTAACAGATAATGAAAACAGAATTTCATCCAAAATTGTGCTAACACAAAAGCCTAAAGCATATACTGGCTTTGGAAATGGGTAGCAGATGTAAGTTCAAGGAGATTATAACCCTGAAAAATGGTTAATAGAGGCTGATGAAAGGGGATTTTTGTCATGAGACGCAAAATTTAATATGATAATCATATGGAAACAGAGTGCACTATATAGATTCAGTCACCTGGTGTTAGAGCACACATCCAGATGTCTGCAAAGCCTCACGGGCTCCTAAACAGGACTGGATCATGGGTGTGTGATACATGATACATTGATGGGTTTATAGCTAGGTGTGACCTTGAGAGGTAAAGCCTGGTGGGAAGAAGTTGTCACCATGGATGTGGGATGGATATAGATCCCTTCCCTTGAGTCTTGCAGGCTTCCTGCCTGCCCTGCCATGAGCTATTTCTCCTGTGCCATGTCTACCTGCCATTCTGCCGGTCTTAGATCCAGCTGACTACAGACTGAAACCTCTACAAACTGTGAGCTAAAACAAACTTCTCCTTCTTTAACTTGAGTGTGTCAGGTACTTTGCTCCAGCAATGAGAAATTAACTGAGATGGCTAGTAAAGAAGCTATCAGAAGAACACATTAGAAGTACCAGCTAGCTTCTAACAGGCTTTCAGAAAGTGTAAGATGAGACTGGTTGACTGAAGAATTCTTTTGATTATGAGCAGAATTTAGAAGAGATACAAAAGGCCTAGGACAATTTGTTGTAGACAGTAAGTTTCTCAAAGGAAGATCCTTAAGATCTCAGAACAAAGATGAAGTGAAGAGTGTGACCATAAGATCTTTTATAGCATGGGATTTAAATGCCCTACAGACTTTCGCTGGATGAAAAGATTTCTAAGGCCTAGGATAATTTGTTGTAGACAGTAAGTTTCTCAAAGGAAGATCCTTAAATTTTTAAAAGATTTAAAAGGCCTAGGATAATTTGTTGTAGACAGTAAGTTTCTCAAAGGAAGATCCTTAAGATCTCAGAACAAAGATGAAGTGAAGAGTGTGACCATAAGATCTTTTATAGCATGGGATTTAAATGCCCTACAGACTTTCGCTGGATGAAAAGATTTCTAAGGAGTTCAGAGCACTGTTTCAGAGCATCCTCATGGGCTGGGCGGGCCGGGCCTGCCACAAAACAAAATGAAACACCAAAATAACATCCATACAAAACTCACAAAATTATTTAAAAATTCTATCTGCAGAAGTACAACCAGAAGAAACTGTTCAGAGAGAAGAACCCTGGACAGCATTCATATTTGGTGGAAAGGAATTAGGCTGACACAGCTACCCTAGCCTGGACATTACAATCTCTGTAGACCAATGACAGCCATGTGTTTCTCATCTTCCTTGTTTCTGAAGAGAAGTTTCTAGGCCTATCTCTCCATTATATAGTTGGTACGTGGAAGGCAAAAATCACTTATTTTTTCCAATTCAAAGATCTTCAGAATGAGAGCAGTTGAAGAGTTCATCCCAAGAAAACTCAGCACACAGGCCTAACTTTGGTATCACCTTAGACTGTGAGTTAATGTTATAATGGGATAAGGCTTTAAGAAGGGGTGAATGTATTTTGCATTTGGGAAGTCTATATATAATTTTTGGTTACTGAAGAGACTATGGTAGATTTAAAGATAGCTGAAAAATTTTTAACAGCTTTCTCTTCCTAGGCTGATTGTGAGTACACGAAGATGGAAAGAGCCCACCTTAACCCAGCCTTTTAGCTGTACCCTCCAAGACAGCAGCAAGACTGTCTTGAACTCTTCAGATGGCTTCATTGCTAGCTGAATACCAACCATATCAAGTGAACTCTGAGGCAAAGGCACATGAATTAGGTAAACCACATTAGCTGAACCTTGACTTAGTCCCTGACGCTTCAATTGAAGTATTATTAAATCTTTTCTTTTTCCCAGCACTCAGAACTGAACCTTGCTTGGGCTTTTACACAGAGCTAAATCCCTAGTACTTTTATTTTTGAGGTAGGCTCTTGCTAAAGTCCCTGTGTTCTCTAGGCTGGGCACATGCTGGTGATTACCCTGCTTTATAGTCTCTAGTGTGCATCACCATCCCTGGCCACATTAAATTATTCTGATCCACAAAACATACCTTCTACATTTTTTTTTGGTTCTAATAATGTCTGTGGAGATGCCTCATCAAACTTGGGGCTGTTGGTCTCAGCAGAAGGATCAACAGTATTGGATGAGTTTATTTCCTGTGAAACACACTGTACTTTTTCTCCAGTGATTAAAGGTTTATACTTTTCTCCTTCAGCAGACATCTCTAAAAAAAGAAAGAAAAAAAACTCATGCTTATTTTCAAAATGACTTGAATTTTATTTATAATGACACTCAGAGGAAAGTTTAACGACTTGCATTCTTATGAGGGAAGTATTAGCTAAACTCGGTTACAAATTACAAACTAATAAATGACTAAGTCAAATTTCATTTCAAATATATAATTCCTAGAGTGGTCACAAAATAATGTATGTGTATCAGAATAGCATTTAAAATTTTTTTTTTAACTAATTGCTTGTTGATTTGTAATAACTGACATTGTAGTTACTTTTAACTGCTCTGAAATTCTCCATACTTTTAACTGGTGCCAGGAGAGAACAGATTTACCACATAAAAAATCTAATATTTATGTTTAGGTCATTCTTCTGTTCATTTGCTACAGATTTTACTTTGTACCTCATGAACTCCCTATTACTAAATGTCATAAGTAGATTATTTCTAAATTTGTATCAGTAACTTTTGAACACCTAGATATTCAGTTCATTGAACCTTACCTTATTTCAATCTCCATCCTATTTTGGTCACTCTGGTGTTCATACCTTCAAGACTTGACTATAGCTTAAGCCTCCTCAAAATTTACAATTGTAAGTATTCCACCATCCAATCTCCAGTGTTCCTTTTGTATTTCAACTTATCTCCCTGCACTACTCCAAGCCTGGCAGGATCTACAATGCAGTGATCTAGCCATATTTTCTTTCTCTACCACCTCCCTTAAATTAATATCATCTAAGAGCAATGTTATCATCTTTCTTTTGCACAAATTCCCAATGCATGGCACGCTCACTTCATTGCACTCAAATGGCAAAACCTTAATGATTCATAACTTCAATTCTCTGCCTGTTATATTCACATCAGCATAGCTGAAATGGCTGAAGGAAAATGAATCTCCACTCAGTCTCAATTACAATTCAGTATTTCTCACTGTGGTTTAGAGATGGCTTGAGTGTGTGTCCCAAAGGTTTACCTATTGAAAACTAAGTTCTAAGTGTGACAGTGTTAAGAGGTGGTGGGACATTAAGAGGCGAAGTCTAATGGGAGGTCGCTGAGGGTGCTGCCTCTGGAAGGAACTGATGTGGTGCATCTGAAACTCAGGCTGCTCCATGTGAAATTGTCATAAAACAGGAAGCTTTCAACACTATGCTTTCTTATTTGACTATATGATCTCTCTTTCCAAACTGTTCTGCCCTGGTACCATCCTCCATAATTCAGCTGGATGATGACTCCTGGCTCCTGCGCCTACTTGCCACAGCCTCAACCATGCTGTTTGGACTCATAGCCTACTGTGAGCTAAAAAGACCTTTTATATTATTAGGAAAAGATTATAACAATAATATGATCTATTTCAAAAATTCATTTAAGCTGAAACATTTAGACATTCACTTTTTAAAATGAAATTACTTCTAGTGAGAGGACAACTAACCTACTTACCACTTCTCATGGTGGAACTTTCCAACAGTTCTGTCTGAAATTGAAGTTCAGCTTCTCCAAGTATCTTTAGAACAGAATCTGTAGGGCTTTTCCCCCACACTTTTCTTGGAGATCCATTAGGTTCTAATTTAATAACCTCTCCTGCTGTATGTTCTCAAAAAAAAAAAAAAAATCAGTGATAGAACATACTAATAATGTGTGCTTGGGGCCTTTTATCCAAATGAGTACCTCATGAGCAATTATGTAAAAAAAAGTTAAATAGAAAAAAAAAAAAATCCTGGGCCGGCCAAATAGCTCAACAGATTAAAACACCTGCAAGCAGGTGCAGGGGCCAGGAGTTCAATCCCCAGGCCTGCCATGTCAGCCCTCCCCTGGGGCACACTGAGATGGCAATTGAGATTGGCTGTGGTGGCATATGTCTGTAATCCCAACTCTTAAGAGGCTATAAACAGGTGGATCACTAGGAGTCCGATCTAGTAGTGAAACCCTGAACACCCTGTAGACCCTTCCTTAAAAAATACAAAAAGAAAAAAATATATAATTAAATTAAAAAGCAGAAAGGCATTTCTAAGAAAATTTATCTTGTTTTATGTCTGAGCATGCTAGCACAATGGAAAGCTAAGGCAGGAGGTTCACAAATCTGAGTTGAACATACGCAATCTAGTGACAGTGAGATCCTATCTCAAAATAAAATAAAATAGCTGGTGCTATGGCATGTATCTACATGTTCCTACAAAGCCTTAAGGAAGGCTTTTCACAGGGGGCGGCTTTTCACAGCTAACTAGATGTAGGGTGTGTGATGCTGGGATTAAGATGTATGGAACTAAATTAGTCCCCTGATTAGAATTAGCATCTGTCTGGGTGAAGCTGAATGGATTTATGGAAGACAGAAGTGCACCCCCGGGGGGGGGGAGTATTCCCAAAAGACTTATGGCCTGGTTGGAATAGCAGGGCAGTCAGACTGCTGCTTCTGCTACTGTTTTCTGCTCTTTCCCTTCTGCTTGCCACACCATGACTGTTTCTCCTCCTCAATGCCCTCTGCCCTGCCACTCTGCCTGGAAGCCAGCCAACTATGGACTAAAACCTCTACAAACTATGAGCTAAATAAACCTTTTTTCCATTAACTGTGGGTGTCAGGTATTTTGTCTCAGCAATGAGAAAAGTAACCATGATATCAGGGACTGTAATAATAGTGCTGGTGTGCGCACACGTACACACGTGCACATACATGTACACATGGGCACACACACATACACACACACATACACACAAAATTTGTCTTATGTTTCACAAGTAGGCAACTTGCATTTCCCAGTAATAAAAATTCTGGGTACACCATCCTAATAAAATTTGGCAAAATAGAAAATTAAAAAAAAAAAAAGAAAGAAAATAGAAAATTATAATATTGTTTGAGTTGTAAAAAAGTTAATAGTAAACCATGAAGCATGTATGTATCTATCAGTAATACTCAGGATGTAATACATGACAGGGTATAAAAACAGATTTTTTTTTTTTTAAATGCAGATGTCTTGCTATTTTGCCTAGGCTGGACTTGAATTTATGAGCTAAAGTGATCCTTGTATCCCAGATATATGGGAATATAGCTGAGTGTAAGGAGTGTACAACCATGACTAACTTCAGTTATATGGATTTCCAATGGCACCCTATATAAGTTGATATACCTAATATATAAGTTTCATGAAATAAATACACACAAATTAGCAATGAATGCTAGTTTTTACAACTAATATTTAAAAGATAGAAATAATTTAAAAGAATAAAAACAAGAGTAGAGAAACCAGAAATAGACACGTAACTTAAATTCATTTATGTCTGACAAAGATGTCAAAGCAATATGACAGAGAGCAAACACTCTCTTTCATCCCTGTGGTACTCAGGATTGATCCCAGGGCCTTTGTACTGAGCTACCATCTTACGCTTATTTTGAAAAAAAACTAATTTGCCTGGGCTGGGCTTGAGCTTATGATGCTTTCTGGCTCAGCCTCTGGAGTAGGCGGCATTACAGGCCTGCACAGTGAGCATTTCTTTAACAAATCAAATATATGCATATTCATAAGAAAAAAATAAAGTGCAACCCTTTGATGAAGGGAGAGAAACTCTGGGAGAAGTCAGTGGTGCTTCTAAATTGAGAAGGCAGAAGTGGGCTTTGAGAGAGGCTGAAGTGGCTCATGTTACAAGATACAGATGACCTGAAAGGTAGGTGAACAATAGTTGCAGCTTAAATAGGGACCAAAATAGTTCTACTTCTATCAGTCAGAAAAGAAATACATATAAGTCACAAGGCATCAGGCAAATTATTCAGGAAGACTGTTGACTCAGTAAAGAGCAGAGATTAGCTGTAGACTAAACACTGTTCAGTTCTAGTTAACAAAGCTTAAAAGCAGAACCTAAAAAGGGTCAGGCTAAACACAAGTAACTAAATCATGTCCCAGAACAAAGGTCAAGAATATTTACAGAAACATAAAAATACAGAGAATCCACAAATTAAAATTCACAGTGTTTACTCTCCCCACAAAAACATGAGCATGCACAGAAGCAGGAAATGCAATCTATAATAAAATAGAGAAAAGTCAAACAATTAAAACCAATATCTCAATAATTATGATGATTAAAATAATAGGAAACACCTATAATTGTTACTATAGTTGAGTTCCACATGTTCAACAAGATAGAGAAAAAGTGATTATGGTAATTATAGAGAAGAAAAATGTTAATAGGTTAAAGTAATTAGAGAAGAAACATGCTAACTAATGATACTGAACTTGCAGAATTTGGCCAGGGAGATGGCCCAGTGGAATAAGTGCTTCCCTGAACTTGCAGAATTTTTCAAATTTGATGAAAACTATATATACTCATAAACCTAAGAAGCCCAACAAAATGCAAACAAAAGAAGCATGATGAAAATGACAGCAAGGGACAGAACAATCAAATTCACTAAAACCAAGGTTATAGGGAAAAGTCTGAAAAGCAGCTAGAGAATATCAAGACACACTATATAAACAGGAATAAAGCTAAGTAAGAATCAGAATTACACAAGATTTCCTAACATAAGTAATGTGGACAGTAATGTCATTAAAAGTATTTTTTAAAAAGGGTGTATCAGAGCCAGGAGTGGTAGCACACACCTGCCATCCCAACACCTGGGAGATTGTGACAGGAGGATCCATGTGAGTTCAAAGCCAACATCTCCAACCTGGGCTACATAAGTGAGTTCAAGGACAGTCTAAATATATAGTAAGACCCTGTCTTAAAAAAAAAAAAAAAGTATGTCAACAACTTTTATCTCATAAAATACTTGTAAAACAAAGGCAAAAAAAACTTACAGAGCTGAAAGAATTCATAACCAGCAGGACTGTACTACAGGACTTCTTAAAGAGAACCTTAGAGGCAGAAGGAAAATGACAGGTGGGAATCTGTTCTACATAAAAGGATACAGAACACTGGTCACACTAAGTTCATGGGACATACAAAACCTTGTATTATTTAAATCTCTTTAAAGTTGAGATATTGTAAAATAAAATTGCAAAACAACAGCCCAAAGGCTAGAAGGGAATAAATATTCTTATATCAATGATACATACTATGACCTCTAAAAGAAAGGGCAAGCAGCAGAACAATAGACTACAGCTAGGCAGAGATAAAACTGAATCATAAAAAATACACAACTACCACAGAAGTGACTATATCAATATCAAAGTAAAATTTAAAAAGAAATGTAATTGTGAAAATACTGAATCTCAAGAAAAAAAAAAAAGAATCTCAAAAATCATCATGTTGAGTGAAAGAAACCGGACTCAAAAGAGCCTGAGGGCCTGTTTATAAGATTCTAGGACAAAGAAAAGTAGTCTATGCGGAAAAAGTTAAATCTGGAGAAAAGGGACAAAAACTTATTAGATAGGGTCACAGAAACTCTTGGGGTAAGATTAATGTTATGTATTTTGGTAGGGATTTAGATTATGGAGGGCCAAGCATTTGATACAATTCAGAAAATATACATGTATGATATGTTTGTACATTTAATAAAAAGTAAAAGCTTCTAAATAAACATTGAACTCTAAAAAGTATCTTTAGGGAAGTGTACTGGTATCTATACCAGAGTAATATAGTACTCTGAACTATATTAAAAAATAACATAGATTAATGGGTAGAAGGATAATACTGATCATGTGAGCATAGTAATCTGTTGATAGATTATAAATGGAAATTACATGGTACTATTCACTGTAAAATTATAACAATTTTGCTATGTGCTTGAAATTTTTTTTACAATGACACGTTGAGAAGAGTAAATGATTTTTACTACAATGGACTATTACACAGGTGGTTTTTTTGGACACAATGTCTTGCTATAGTTCAGCCAGGCCTTGAACTCACTTTGTAGTCCAGGCTGACCTTGAACTCTTGGCAATCCTCCTGCCTCAGCATCTCAAGTGCTGGGATTACAGGCATGCACCACCATGCCTGCCTTGCAAAATAATGCTTTATATAGTAACAAAAAGATTTATAAGAAACAAAAAAATACAAGATATATAAGTATAAGTAGGTACAGAAAAGTACAAATGATATAAATAACATAAATAGTATATAGGATAAGTAATACAAAATAAATGGAGAAAAATATGTAACTTAGTTCTCATATATACATATCTATGTACTTATACACACACATGTGAATGAGTTCTGGAAATATAAACTAGTGTCGATTGTTTACCCAGCAACAGGGAAAGATAGGTCTACCTGTTTCTCTGAGATAGACTTACATGATTATTCAAGATTCCAGGTAATTACTGTTTTATTTCTTTTTTTTTAAACTGTATTCTTTTTAATTTTTTTATTTTAAAGAGAATAAAAATAAAAAATAAATACAGAATTTCAAAAAACAAGGTGACAGAAATTTTATAATAGTTGTTATATGCACAATGTAGTCTACAAAGCAATTATTTTTTTATTTCTAAGAAACAAATGAAATTGTTTAGTCAATTCCTGTGGTTTGCATTTACTGAATGTTCTTCCCACTATAAGAAAATCAGGCAGTGACTTTTTTTCTCAACTCTTATAAAAAGTACTTATATAAGAGCCTTCCTTCCCTGTGCGAGCCTTCCTTCCCTGCCTTGCCTCAGAGATCTTCTAAATCATATCCAGCCCCACCATCTTAGAGATCTTACAACAGCAGTGCTGTTTGCCCTTTTATTTGTTGCCCGTTTTTCATGTGTAAAAGCTGTGCTACATGGTAGAGGACTCAAAACAGTGCAAATCAGACAAGCTCTGCCAAATAACATTCTAAAGGGAAATACATGAGAAAGATACTAAACAAAGTAGGAAAATAATCACAGTATGTCATTAGTTCTTTAAAGACAGAAAATAATATTCTACACTGAAGAAATCCTAGAAGAGGTCTATTATTAATAGAGAGCAGACAAGGGTGTATGTAAGGGGGAGGGGAACAAGATCTAGGCTGTCAATGCTGCAAACACATAAAGGGCTTTTCAGTAGGAGAGGAATTAAGAGCTATAAACAGATAACCTTATATTTTTAGTTAACATTTTTTATAAGTTCTGCTACAAAGGACTTTCATAAATGGAATGATAGCCAAAGAGGGGCAGAAAAAAAGGACATAACAGCCACATCCAGCACTTGGTAAACCACTGTGGGGAAAGAAAGCTTTGTGTGAGGAGCAGTCTACAGTGAGACAAGTGAAAGAAAGTGGAGAGACTAGAGAAGGTACAAATGGGGGTGGGGAGCGCTTCACCGATGATGGGAAGGACTTTCACTCTAATTGGAATGGAAATCAATTAGGTTTTAAAATGGGCAAGTGACATAATATACTTTCCTTTTCTAATTAGCACAAAATAATTTCAAGAGTTTTTCATATGACCCTATGTCTCCACTAAATAACCCTGCTTACCTTTCTTTTTACCTTCATAGTTTAGTTTCACTAAAAGGTTCTAAACTCTCCTTTTCTACTTCTTCCTTCCATTAACTCCTTAATTGGATTTTATTTGTGCCTCTAGCATTCTAATTTAAACATTGCTTTTACCAAGATCACAAGGCCTCTTCTGTGACAAATTCAGTATAAATTTTTAGCCTTCAATTTGTTGTTTCCTAAGTGCTCTCTTTTTCCTTATGAATCAAACCAGTCTCCTAATTTTCCTAACTTAGCCTGTTCTTTATTTTCAAAATTCATGCTCCAATGAAGCCCCACAGGTCTGCCTCCTACTTTCCCTTAAATACATATTTAAGATTGTGTTAACTTCTGTGAGAATTAGTGCATTTTCCTCTAAAAACTGCTGTTGTAAAATGGCACAGGTTAACCGTAGGCATACTATTCTGTAAATAACCAAAACTAGAAAAAAAAATCTGGAAAGCAGCAACTTATAAGACATTAGACAACAGATAATGAAAGAAAACAAATGCTGATTCTTGTGACTGTCTCTGACTACTGCCTTGAGAGAGTTTCTCTGCTGCAGCTAAAGAAGAGGAAACCACAGCAGATTTCAGCAGACTTCCCTGAGTTCAGAGAACAGAGCTGGAATCCTGGGGAGACCAGGGTAAGTATACACAAAATCCCAGAGACTTACAGCGGGTAGCCTTATTAGTAGAGTAGTGAGTAGAATGAATGTTAAAAAGGATTTCAGGGAATATTATGGTTTGTGTCTGATTGTCCCTTCAAAGCTTCATGCAGTCATTGGGGTAGCCTTCTAGAGTTTGTGATTAATTCAGGATCCAATGGTGGGATTATGAGTGTGGGTGCTATACCTGCCCTGGGATGAATAGCCTGAATACAATGTGGGGAAGGGAGAGAGGTTTGCTAGTTGCCACAGCTACTGTTCCACCTTCTGCTTTGCTGTTTTCACTGCCATGAATGGCTGTGCTCTGCCATGTACTACTATACCTTGGGGCCAGCTGAGTATGGACTGAAGCTGCCACAAGCTGCGAGCTAAATAAATAAACCTTTCCTTCCTTAATTTTGGGTTTCAGGTATTTAGTTCCAGCAACAAGAGAAAAAGTAACTAAGAGAATAAAAAGACTTCCAAGGATGATTGGGGAGATAGATCTGTGGTCTAAAGGTCTGCTGGCAAGTGCAAGGACACAAGTTTAATCCTTGATAACACACACTGTGTCAGCTACTGAAATCGGGCATGGTGGCACACGCCGGTAATCCCAGAACTGGGTAGGATGAGACAGGAGGATCACTATGAGTCTAAACTGTGTAGTGAGACCTATACCAAATATAAATAAATAAAAGATTTCAGGGAATACCTACAAGATACATGTAAAACATGACTAGCATATATTTCTACCAATCACTCCGGAAAACTGTAATTTCTGATGCAATGCGTAGACAAAAGGATTTTATCCCTATAGTGTAAAAGAACTGTATTAGTATAAACATGGCTTTAATCTCATCTCATGAATATTAACGATTTGCAATGTCTGGCACCCAACCAGAAATTGTAATCATACAAAGGAACAGGGCCTATAACGAAGAGAAAAGTAATTAATAAAGTAGTCCCCAAACTGATACAGGTGTTACAATTAATACACAGAAGACATTAATATTTTACTATAGTTTGCCATATGATCTAAAAATTAATAAGACATATGACAGATATGAAAACAAGATCAAACTTCTAGAAGCTGAGGAGATAGCTCAGGCCTAAGCACCTACCTTGGCAAGCACAAAGTTCAGAGTTCGATCCCTGGCCTAGCTTGAGAACTGATTCTGGATGTGCCAACTTGGCCCTGTAACCAGGAGAGGTAGTATATGCCTGCAATCCCAGCACTTGGGAGGCTGAGACAAGAGGATTGCTGCCAATTTAAGAACAGCCTGGGGGCTACAAAAGTGAGCACAAGGGCAGCCCAAAACTCATAGTGAGACCCTGTCTCAAAAAAAAAAAAAAAAAAAAAAAAAAAAAAAAAAAAAAAAAAAAAAAA
>PVKA01001160.1:0-104511 GCA_004027165.1 Ctenomys sociabilis | reverse complement strand
CACTCTATCTGGAATGGAATGCACAGAGAAAAGAACATATTGAAGAAAAAAAAAAAGTGAAAAGAACATCTCAGGTTTAGGGAAGCAAGTAAAATCTGAGTCCCCAAAGGAGAGAAGGGGTAGGAAGCACAGAAGAAATATTTTAAGAACTAGTGTCTATAATTTTTACAAATTTGACAAAACTTGTAAAATGTGTATAAGCCCATAGATCCAAGAAACTCAGTGAATCCCCAAAAAAGGAAAACAAAACCACACCAAGGTACTTAATGATCATATTGCTCAAACAAGTCTGAACAGAAGAAAGTCATGTACAGAGAAACTAAGAGAAGAAGAACCTCACTGTAAGAAATAATGCAAATCAGAGAGGGCAGCAATATCTTATTGCATTGAAAGACAAAACTTACAACTTGGAACTCTACTCCCACAGAAAACAACTTTTAAAACTTAAGGTGAAATACTTAATATGTAGAAGTTTATAAAGCGTCCATTACTTATATGGCAAGAAATGTTAAGTCCAAGGTAACATGATGTTACATGGGAATAACATTGAAATACAGATCTAAACAAAGAAATTAGGAGCACCAGAAATGGTAACTGAATGGATAAATACAAAAGGACATTTAAAAATTTAAATCTCTTTAATAAAAGATTGTGCTCTGTTACAACAAAGAGGAAATAAATACACATTGACCTGTGTCTACCATTAAACATAGTGACAGGGACCAGCAAATGCCAGGTGCAGTGGTGTACATCTGTGACCCCAGCACTATGGGAGGCCGAGATAGGAAGATTTCAAGTATGAGCCAGCCCTGGTGAACTCTGCAACTTAGTGAGATGGCTCTCTAAAGAAAGAAAAGTTCTAAGTTTGGGAGCACAATAACCAGAAGAAAGACAGAGAAGGGGAAAGGAGAGAAAGGGAGGGGAGAGGAGATGGAAAGGAAACAGGATCAGAGAAAAAATCAGAAAGAAAAAAGAAGGAAAGGAGGAAAGAGAGAAGCAGGGACAGATGGACAGAAGGATGGCAGGGGATGTAGCCTTGGGAAAAGCTCTGGATTTAATTCCCAATACTATAAAAGCAAACAAACAAAATAACCAACCAGCGCCCCCTCAAAGAAAACACTCCAGTTCAAACAAAGAACAGGACAAAAATGTTAAGACAGCTACTAAGAACTCTGAAAAGCATAATGCTGCTACACTGGGGAAGACAGAAACTGAAATACAGCAAAGCAATAGTAAAGTAGCCAGGGTTCAGGATTCAAACACAGCACAACTCCAGAATCAGGGAGCGGGGTTGCCAACAGCTCCAGAAGCAGCTCTCTTGCTCTAGCCTGAGCAACAAGGAAGGGAAAACCTAAGGCTGAAACAGAAAGCAAAACCTCCCAATATTTTTCCTTAATCACTTTATCTTTTCCTTGGTTTTATACAATCCCATGCTGGTGAGAGGAACAGCTGATAATGGGAACCCAATGAGACAAAACTGGGGCAAGGAAGACTCCTTTCTGTTAGGTGGAATTATGGTACTAAGAGGGTAGGGCCAACCGCTGGTGCTGTTCCTAAATTCTGGTCACATGGCTCAAGAATACAAGCAGAGGGGCTGGGGAGATGGCTCAGTGGAATAAGCACTTTCCTGGCAAGTGCAAGGACCTGAGTTCAATCCCCAGTTCTGCCAAAAAAAAAGAATACAAGCAGATACAAATATCTCTCAGCTTTCTGTCAGATGATGAAAAAAAGGAGACCTGGAGAATACCAGGAGACAAAGGACAGAACAGTGTTTAAGCAAGCAAGTCTGTAAAGCTGTCAACCATTTCTTCTGCATACCCTCCAAACACACACAAATGTGTGGTCTGTTCAGCTTATCCAAGACTCTGGAAACTGAACTAAAGACTACTACCCAAGTCTCAGATTAGTTAGGGTGTACATACTAAGTACATCCAAACAGACTAACAGGCTTTGAAAAATGAACTGAGACTGAAACCATGAACCAGGAAGGCAGTACAGGGTCACATTAAGCCACTAAGTTGTTCCGTTAGCCTCTAATTTGTGATTTTCCTGCTTCAGCTTCCCACTGTGCTGGTCATGAATAAAATTTTACTGGAAATAAAACTACACCCAAGGGGCTGGAGAGATGGCTCAGTGGAATAAGCACTTCCCTGGCAAGCACAAGGGCCTGAGTTCAATCTCTGGTTCCGCCAAAAAAAAAAAAAAAAAAAAAAAAAAAAAAAACCTATGGCCAAACATACTGTTGCTTTGTTCTATAGTTGTCAGAGTTGAGAAGTTGTAACAGATACCCAAAGGCTTGTAAAGCCTTAGATATCCATCATATCATTTAGAGAAAACATTTACTGACTCTTGTTTTAAAGTCTCCCCATGCACTCAGAGTAAGTCTGTACTAGTTGGTGGAATCAACACCAGAAGCCTTCATGACTAGTTCTGCTTAGCCTTTCTAAGGGTTTGTGGTTGCCTGTTGTCAGGCGTTCTGAACATCAGCCATCCATGCTGACTTGTAGCCAGGCTTCGAGCTCCACATGTTTTCCTTACTCCTGGGTCTTGGCAATTCTCTATGCCAAGCCTCTGTTACCTTGGATTAGCTAACTGCTTCTTTCCCTCAGCACATCCCTTTGTCCAAAACCACTTCCTTGCCCTCACATGTATTTGTTACAGTTTAGATCAAGAATGTTTTGCAAAGGCCACATACAATCACAGGTAGGGCTTTTGTAAGGTAGCTGCATCATGGGTGATACAGCTGACCGTTAGGAGATGGAGACTGGATTGTGACCTAGAAGGGTGCATCACCCTTGTACCACCTCTCTCTTCTACTTCCTGGCTGCCTTAACATGGCCTACATTTTTTTTGCCAAACCCCTCCCACCACACCTTTTCTACCTCTGAGTTGGCCAACTATGGATTGAACCATTTTGTCTCACAGGTGAGAAAGTAAGACAGTATTCTTACAGTATTCTCGTGCCATCTTTCCTACTAGATACTACCCTCTTTAAGTGAAGGACTACGTCTTAATGATTAGTGCATGATCTTGCTTAAGAATAGATGGCATATAAGGGCCAGCCATATAGTTCAGCAGGCTGAAGTGTTTGCTTAGGAAGAGTGTAGCCACTAAGGATCAAGCCAAGGATCAATCCCTGGCATGCTGTGTCAGTCCCACCCCCGGGGCTTGCAGAGACCATGACTGAGACTGGGCGTGGTGGCGCACACCAATACACCCAGCACTTAGGAGGCTGCAAACAGGAAGATCACTAGGATTCAGATCTATATAATGAGATCCTGAAGACCCTGTAATAAATACACTAAGAAAAAGAATATATGGCATATATAGATACTAAAATTGTTGAATAAACAAAATAAATGTTACCAAGTTTTAGGCTTTTCTTGGACTCAAGAAAGAATTCAAAAATATTTCATCAAAATATTACTTAAAATTAAATCTGTTTATGGGCAGACTTGCCCTTGTTTAAACTCCACAAGTGTTGTATGTTTCTATTTGCTGACTGCTATATTCCTCGTGCATAGGACAATGTAAGAAAATAATGGATATGTGGGAATTATTGCTGGATAAATGAATCATTAGGTTAGATTTTTCACAATATCAAGATAAGTGCTTAAGGGACTTTTTTTTGCAGTGCCAGAGATTGAACTCAGGACCCTGCACATGACAGGCAGGCTCTTATGCCACTGAGCTGTCTCCTCAGGCCATAAGGAACTCTTTTCACTATACATACTCTATCAAAGTTCATTCTCTGGTTCTCAGAATCATTCCTCAGTAGGCATGGAGATACATGCTTATAATCCTAGCTACTCAGGGTAGCAAAACCTGAAGCAAAACCAGGGTGGGCAATTTAGTGAGAACTGTCTCAATACATTAATGAAGAAACAAGCAAATAAATATAAAAAAATGAAACGGGTGTGCTACACAGCATGTGTGAGACACTGGGCTCACATGCCACTATAAAGAATAAAATAAGAATTATTCTAAGTAACGTTAATATAACATGGCAGAAAAGGTTGAAGTAATACAATTACTTAATATAATTAATACAAATTTAAATATATGTCATGAATTCCCTCTTACACTATATTAATTCTGTATAAAACATCACTGCAATTCTTAATTCTGAATTGTTTTGTACATTTTTCACATTTTGCTAGTAAAGAATATTACTTCTCTTCTAAGCGAAAGAAAACCACATTTGAATCCTGACTCTTAATCCTTGTGTTAAGTTCCTTCAGAGGGCCAGCCTAGTTTACCTGTATGTTAAAACAAGATGGGACATTAACATTTTATACATACTTTCAGTTGCCAAGAAGGACGTATCCAGTGTTGACTCATCCAGGGGAATCACAAGCTGACCTCCTATCTCCCACTTCTTTCGATCCGATGAAATGGATTTCTCCTTTTCATTATCTTTGGCATTTTCAGGAATAATCATTTCAGCATCAGAGTGATGCTGCTTTCCTTTGTCATCTTCGTGAGCTTTAAGGTTTTCATTTAACCTCCTTAGGATTTCTCGCTTACTCTGAAACAGTTATGTTGTGTTTTATATCTACATGATGAAGTTCAATGACTGACAGAGAAACTTTGAAAATTGCACTTACCGAAATAGCACTGTTGGTTTTTTGCATTTCTTCTGAAGTTTCATCAGTTAAACTTTTGTCCTAAAACACAGATAGTTACAGAGTAAGAAACAGTGTTATTTTAAGTCTACCTTTGTGCTTACTTTGGCAAAACCTATATTGAAAATCTATCTTGAAAATGCTAGTAGGTTTGCTATTTTATTTGTACATCAAACTGCTTGTTGTGAACTTTTTTATACCTGCAAATTGTTAACACAGCTTCAATACTAGTAATGTTAATAGACAATATACAGAAGAGTCAATCCTCAATTATTTTTCATATATTTGGAATATTGCTCACATGTTTAACTACATCCTCCTCCTCTTGCATTTAATTTTTGGTAATTTAAAATCAATGGGAGGAGGCCGGGCGTGGTGGCGCATGCCTGTAATCCCAGCACTCGGGAGGCTGAGGCAGGAGGATTGTCGTGAGTTCGAGACCAGCCTGAGCTACAAAGTGAGCTTAAGGCCAGCCTGAACTGCATAGTGAGACCCTGTCTCAAAAAGACATAAAATCAATGGGAGGGCTGTGTAAATAGCTCAATGGCAAAAGTGCCTGCCTGGCAAGCACAAGGTCCTGACTTTGATCCCAGGAAGCAAAAATAAATAAATAAAAAAGTCAACAGGAAAAGCAAACTAATACAGGAGAGGCTGCATTATTCTGAAACTGACTTTATGCATATATATATATATATATATATATATATATATATATATATATATATATATAATTTTTTTTTTCCTCATTAAGCCACAGTATTAAACATTAAAGCCACAGTATTAAACACAATTGAGGACTGGCTTTCTTCTCTAAGTAAAGATGATAAGAAGAATGAGTTGTGTCATCTGTTTTATTAACAATATATATTTTGTTTTCTGATTAATGTAGAAATAACTTAGATCACGTAGAATTTAAAAAAATTTGAAAGGAGAAATTAGCTGTTATGAAAACAAAAGGTATTTTCAAGACTCAGTAATTTTCAAAGGTGTAAATAAGCAATTTTTATTGATATAATACAGTAAGAAAAAATTTAGTTACATGGATTACCTCATTTTTAATATCTGAAAACACGAGTAGTGGCAAATTTTAAAATAATACATGTAAATAAGGCAAGGAACATTTTACCCAGTAAAGTGGCCAGGTATTATGAGTTGCTACAACCAGAGAGATGAACAGCTACTTGAGATGTAAGACTGGGTACCAGGAAGGAAACCATACAGTGGTATCTAAAGTTGAAGTGAACAATGTAGCACATGCAAAGTCGTTATGAGAAAGGAAAAGAGACAAAAACTACTTGAAGAACAATAGCTTGTTACATAAAAATTCTGGAGCATGATCAAGAAATAGACTTTCCTAGTAGGTCTGATTTTCAAGATAAATACAAAGGCTGTAAAAGATTAGTGTACCAATCAATAACTTTTGTAGTCTATAAAAATTTAATGAAATTACACAAACAAAAATCTTTGTCACCCTCTTAGAACAGTGGGCCAGTGGGCCAGTCTCAATCTGAAAAGACATAGCACTGATTAACAGGGAAGGAGAAAATGGAGTTAATACTATTTTCCTTTATTTTTTTGAAATGTAAATAAAAATCCATATCATAAGCCCATCTACTTTAACTCTTGAACTCTTACCAATATCATACTTCAGCAACCTGACATGATTTCTCGAAGTTCAGACTTAAAAAAAAAAAAAAAATTTGTTTGTTTGGTACAGAGTCTCACTACACAGCTCAGACTCACAGTGCTCTTATTGTGTCAGCTACCACATCTGGTTTCAGGGCCAGCATGACACACTTGGGCATGCAGTACCAGAGATCAAACCCAAGTCCTTGAGCTTGCCAGGCAGGCACTCAGATGGCTGAGTTGTCTCTCTAACCTAAGTTTAAACTTTATACTTGTTTATGTTTCTCTGTTTTATGACCTGCATGGCAGACAGAGATTTCAAAAGTAGAAGGCAGCAATTGATGAATCAAGTGCAATTACACTGAACCCTCTGCCATTTACTGTGTCACAAAATTTCAAGCAAATGTAAATGTGTTGGACTCAAGTCCAAGAATTAGTTGTTTAAGTACCAAAGAATTGGGGGGTGTTAGAGGGGTACCAGAGATGACTGAACCCAGGGCTTTTACACTGAGCTACATTTCTAGCCTCTTTTATTTTTTATTTTGAGTCAGGTTCTCACTAAGTTGCTCAGGCTGGGCTTGAACTTGTAATCCTCCTGCCTTTGTCTCCCACAGTTCTGGGATTATAGATGTATACCAAATGGCCCAGAGAGAAATGTTTTAAAATGTAAAGATTTATTAATGATGAGGGTTATAGTATAAAAATGTTTGTTGATTTCCTTTTTTTAAAAAAACACATTTTATGTATTTAGTACAGGGTCTCACTATGCAGTTCAGACTTGTAGTGATCCTCCTGTTTTCAGTCTCCCCAGCACTGGGATTATAGGCATGTGCCACCATGCCCGGACTCACAGCGCCAGCTCAGTGCGCCCTGACCGTGGGGCTGGTACAGCATGCAAGACCTGCTTAGGTACACTTGCCTAAGCAGGCACTTAGTCCACTGAGCTAACTCGCTGGCCCTTCTTGCTTTATTTTCAGTATATTTCTGCTTACATATTTCATTAATTTACTATTCTTTTAAAGTAGAAAAGAGCCATTTTAATATGTAGCCCTAAGTATCTCAAAGCATGGGTTCCCATTCCTATAAACACCAAAATCCAAAGAAGCTCAAGTCTCTTATATAAGATGGTGTATTATCTGCATATAATCGATGCACTTTACATAAGACTACAAGTAATCTCTAGACTACTTATAACATTAATATACTGTATGGAGAATAATGACAAGAATAAAAGTCTATGTTCAGTACAGGTGTGATCACGGTGGGCTAAGCACATAATGTACATCAGCACAATATTTTTGACACTACAGATGTGGAACTCTCAAATGGAGAACTGATTATATAACCATCTACCATCTAGTCCTGTACACAGAATCTGAACAGAAAGCCCAGATTCTGAATAAACCTAACAAATCCTGAGAAGTAATTTTTTTCCCTTGATAAAACCAAAGGAAACATTAGAAAGTAATACAATTGTGTTAAATTTACTTTCAAATAACCTTCAACTTTGAAGACTTCTGAATGTTAGAACACTTACCAGGCCAACTTCTTTCAAGGCTGTTGTCACAGAAATAGCAGGTCTTAGCTGTTGCTTTGATGGGGAGCCACCTGTTTCATGCTGTCCCAAAGGTGGAGAGACATCAGAACTCTTCACTCCTTTAGCCACCAGCTATAAAAAAAGTTAGTCAACATGCTTGGGATTTTTAGATCAGTGTGAAGAAATAAAAAGTTACAAGATCATTTTATGCACTCCACAAGTTAGTTTTCTCATTTTTCAATTAGTTATTGAGCAAAGCATCATGACAAGCATGAGGATAAAACACTGACTACAGAAACACTCTCTGGCCTCACATGCAAACATAATCATGGGTCACATAGTCCTAACTCACTCACTTCCATTGCCTTTCAATGTTTTATGAAGTGGACAAAATAGTAGTCTTCTAAAATATTCACTTTTGGTCTTTTCATTTTTATTTTAATCAATTATAATATTTGGTGACAAGAGAAACATTAATTAACCTTACACTTAAAAAACCCCTCAACTCAATCTATAATTTCTGCAATTTTCAGCAACTTTCTCAAAATATGAATATAAAAAACTGAATATAAGATCCCTTATTATAAATATCAACATGAGGATGGAAAGAATAACAGATATAGACAATAAGATTTGCTTCATTAAAAGTATATTGCATTCATACTTTAAAAATTTTTTTAAATCTGAGTTTTAATCCTTCCATTTAGATTCTAAACAGTCTGAAGGTTCTAACTTTTAATAAACATGAGGAAGTGGTATTTATAGGTGTGATGGGCTGGGGAGACAGCTCATCAGTCTAAGTGCCTACCTGGCAAGTGCAAGGACCTGAGTTCGATCCCCAGTATCACACGTTGTGCTGGCAACCTAAGCCAGGCATGGTGATACATGCATTGTAATCCCAGTACTGGGGAGGCTGGGACAGCAGGATCACTATGAGTCTGAGCTGCATAGTGAGACCCAGTATCCAATAAATAAATAAATAAATAATCCATTGATATGCTAATAGTATAGAGCAAGAACTCTGCTGTACTTCTGTTTTTTTCTCAAATTAATAAGTAGGCAAAATAAAACATAGACAATAGGAAGTACGGAGATCTTCTCCAAATAGGAAAGGAGTTAGATGGTGGAAAGGCACTGGAGGAAGAGAAAAGAGGATGAAAAAAGAATTGAGATGTTGTGTACATGTACCAACTTCCTAATGAAATTGATCATTATTTAGGATAAATATATACTATTAAAAACTAACCTGAAAAAAGTAATTCTGAGGAATATACATTACAGACATAATATTTAGTATCTTCTTACAATAAACTAGAAATGCAGGTGTATTATTTAGGTATCTAGATTTTATTTCTATACCAACATCTATTTTGTTCCAAAAAAGATGGAAACATTGGTTTAATCCTGCAACTCAACATTACTGAAAAAGTATTATACTGTTTAAGATGTGCCTATTGGGGTCAGCCAAAAAGCTAGTGGATTAAAGGGCTGGAGTTTGACCATGGCATGCCCTGCCAGCCCTGGCACTCAGAGTGGGGCAACTGAGACTGGGCGGGGCAGCATATGCCTGTAATTCAAGCTCTTGAGAGACTGTAAACAGCTGGATCACTACAAGTCTGATCTAGTAGTGAAACCCCGAACACCCTTAGAGCCTTCCCTAAAAATACAAAAAAGTAAATAAATAAAAATGTGACTATTAAAAACTCCTTCAAGGGGCTGGGGAGATGGCTCAGTAGAATAAGCGCTTCCCTGGCAAGTGCAAGGGCCTGAATTCAATCCCCACTTCTGTCAAAAAAAAACCCCAAAAAATCCTTAAAATTTCTTGACATTACATTCCTAAAATTATTTTGAAATATTTTGACACTCTTTTGATACTTTTACTATCAAGTATATATCCAAAAGGTTCATAAATTCTGGAGAAATAAAAATACATTCTAAAGTTCTGAACAATAGTATCCATTTAAAAAAATCTGTTAAAAGTAAATTATTTCTAAAGCTAGAAGTTACTTCTAAAATCATCTGGTAGACACAGGAATATTAGTGAAACAATAAAATATTGTTCTCAAGTGAATAGCACTTACAGAACCCCAACTTTATTATATAACACTGGTAAAGAAATAATTTCTCCAATTTTTAAGAGAAAATGAATTCACAATATTCAACAGAAATTGATTTACCAATAAATTAAAATATATACAATGCCTATTAATGTCAAATACAATTCTAGATATCACATATCCAAAGTAAAATTCAAAATTTCTTCTCAGAGGATTATAGACTATATAAGAAAGGGGAAGATATAAATTTCATCTTGTTTTTTTCAAATTCTGTAGTTTCTGTTTTTTATTGTCTTAAATTTAAAAAGTGCTGAATGAAGTGAGATAAAATGAAACAACAAAAATCAGAGGAATGGCTGGGGAAGGTAAGGAGGAGGACCAGTAGAACAGGTTCAAAGAGCAGTCTGTGTTCAAACAGCCATTCATTGTTCGAGGAGGCCCTACAACATAGTGTACTTCAGCTTATAAACCCTTTTGTTTATATACAATGTGGTTCTCAGTGTTCGGCAACATTAATTTTCTTTAACTCCTTAATAGGATCCCTTACCTTACTTTTCACTCTACCTTCTCATCTTATTTTTCAAACATTGCTTCTTTCATTCTCCTATTCCATGCCAACTCCATTTTTACTAGTATTGCTATCAAGCTTAATTAAACTTTAGATGGTTAAGTCTTTGCTATTATTGTTGAATTTTTTTTTTTTTTTTTTTTTTGTGGAACCAGGGATTGAACTCAGGCTCTTGTGCTTGCCAGGGAAGTGCTTATTCAGCTGTGCCATCTCCCCGGCTCTGAATTCTTTTCTACTGTTAATGATGGTACAGCTATTACATTTAGTAGATATTTACTGTATATCAATATTGGTTTGTTTTCGTACCTATATAATAATTCTAGATCTTTTTTATGTTTAAGGGTGGGGCAGTGATAGCACTCACTGGTTTTATGATATGTCCATATACAGTTTGCTTTTGAAATTATTGTTGCCAATTTTGTTGCTAATGCCATGGTGGCACAGCTGTTGAATTTTGATCTAATCTCAATACTTAGGTAGTGCTATCAAACATACTGCAAATCATTTCTGGAAAACTGGTACTGAGACAATTATATTGCACCTGCCAAATTGATGGAATTTGTAGGATCTTGGAGCAAAAGGCAAAGGCCTGCAGTTCATCACACTTAAAATACATTACTAAATAGTGGACACTAATCAACAATATCTGCATATCAGCAACAAAAGTCTTTCTACAATGATCAACCCACAAACCTCAGCACAAAAAGCAATGACACAAACATGAGAAGATAAGGTTCCAAACTGGCTCCAAAAACTCTCAAATCACCCAAAACTGATCCATGGGTATGAATGAGGAAAAAACTGAAATCAAACAGCTAACTTATATGACATGATAAAAGAAGACACACAGACAGGTAAGACAGAAAAAAAAAAACAAGAAAGGGAAGAGAAGGGACAGGACTCAGTGAACTCAAACACAACATGGCAAGCTCAGGTAGATAATGAACTTAATCAAAATGATCAATGAGTTTACCAAAGGCATTAACTAATAAAAAGCAGCTGAACTAAGCAAAAAAGAAAACATGAATGATCAGTTTAGCAAAAAATTCAAGTTTATAAAAAGATACAAAATAGAAAGCCAGGAGATTAAAAACTCAATTTGAAGCATAAACAGCAAAAGTGATGCAGGAGATAAGAGTTAATACAGATGACCACACACAGAGAAATATCTTAAAAACAAGAAATCAAGGAAAGTAGCTCCAACAACTGCTAATAAGACTAAGAATGATTGGAATTAATGAAAACCAAGAAGACAATACAAATGGCATTAAAATATGTTAACAGAAATAAAAGCAGAAAACCTAGCAAGTTTAAAGAATAGGTTGATGTACAGTAAGTGAGTTAACAGAACCCCAAATACCCATGATCAGAAAAAAACTTTTCCATAACACATTATAATCAATTCAACACACTATAATTAAAATCTCAGAAATCCAAAAGTATAGAATTTTGGGGCTGGGGAGATGGCTCAATAGAATAAGCACTTGCCTGCCTGGTAAGCACAAGGGTCTGAGTTCAATCCACAGTTCTGCCAGAAAAAAAAAGTACAGAATCTTGGTGTGAGTGGGACTGCCTGGGACCTGCTGGATCCTCATCTGAGCCAGCTCCCAGGCCCAGCATATGAGTACAGCCTCCTCCATCAGACAGGCCCTGTGTGGAACCCTGCAGCAGAATTCCCTGCAGAGAGGCTAGTGGCAAGATCCACCCAGCTGATTCAGGAGCAGAGGAACATCTTGTCAGAGTGGCACAGCAGGTTTACTTCCAAAGGCTGCAGCAGGAAGAAGTGGAGCACAGCGGGCCAGACCCAAGCCACAACTATCTGGGCGAGTTTGAATTCAGTAGATCTGGACCTGGTGCTAAGGTAATAACTATCAAAGCTCTACATCAAAGGTCAGAAGACTGTGCTAAAGAAAATGACAAAGAGAAGGAGAAAAATGCAGTCTCAGGCTCCAAGCCCACCTAGAATAAATGCAAGAGACAATAGTAAGGAAGAAATTGGAAATCACACACCTGAAATTTCTCAAATAATAGCATCTGACATAAAGAAACAACTGCAGAAAGGTATAGAGGAAATCAGATCAGAAATAACTTGTGAAGTTAAAAAGGAAATGATAACTATAATGAAAAAAGTACTAAGTGCTTCTAAAGAAGACACTGATAAAAAAATAGAGAATAGAAAAATGATGAAATCTTTGAATGAGCAATATAGAAAAGAAACAGAATCCGTGAAGCAAATTCAAAGTGATATACAGGAAACTAAAACCTCAATCACAAGCTGGCAAAACCATTTGCAAGAAAGTGAAAATAAACTTTCAGACACTGTTATAGCTAGTGAAAAGAAAAGATCACTTAAAAACAACTAGGGTACAGGAAAAAATAATTCAAAGTTTGCAAGATGATGCAAAGATGAACAATGTAAGACTAATAGGCATCAATGAGAAAGAAGGAGTCAATACAAATGATATAAGAAAATATGGTCAGAATAGCAGAAAACTTTCCAAATATGGGAAACAATCTGACATTCAGGTAGCAAGCATATAGAACTCCAAGTAACATCAACCCAATTAAAACCACACCCAGAGATATAATAATCAAGATCCCAGGAATTCAGCACAGGAGCAGTATACTGAAAGCTGCTAGAGGAAAGAAACAGATCACATTTAAAAGAAAACCCATCAGAATAACTGCAGATATCTCTTCACAAACCATCAAGTCAAGAAAAGCATGGAGCAAAGTATTACAAGTCTTGCAAGAAAACAAATTCAAACCTAGACTGATATACCCTACAAAACTCTTTTAAGTTTAATGAAGAAGTGAAATACTTCCATGACAAAGAACTAAAGAATTTCATGATGCCAAAGCCAGCCCTACACTGACTACTAAAAGATATTCTAGAGAGGGATCAAAATGACCACAACTCCACGAATTAGAATGGAAAGAACTCACCAAATAGGGCAAACAATGAAACATAGGAGAAAAACAGGTATACAAAAGCAGTATTTCAATTATTCTTTTGTATACAGCAGCAAAATATTTCCATCAGTATACTCTAAAAATGGACTTGTTCTGCACCCTATGGGTCATCCTAGATCTTTGTATGATATCCTGTCCCCAAATTGTTAGAAGTGCTGGTCATATATTTGGCATTTGAGTGTTTAGGTTGTTTTCTCTTATTCTTCACTATCATGAATACTTTTTTTTTGCTGAATTATTTTGAAATATTTAATTTTTAATATTTAATTAATTTTCTGAACATTGTTTATCTTAATTTTTGTTTTAAAAGTTATACTGTATCTTTGACTTACAATCATATATTTGGCATTTGAGTGTTTAGGTTGTTTTCTCTTATTCTTCACTATCATGAATACTTTTTTTTCGCTGAATTATTTTGAAATATTTAATTTTTAATATTTAATTAATTCTCTGAACATTGTTTATCTTAATTTTTGTTTTAAAAGTTATACTGCATCTTTGACTTACAATCTACTTATAAGACATAGTATATTTTCTCCTAGTATTAGAAACTTTAAAAAGTATTATTTTCATTTTCCATTGACTTTATATTATTTCCTTGTCTTTTACACACACACACACACGAAAAAAAATGAAATATGTACATAACCCAAAATAAGATTGATACTGTTCTGTAGAAGTAGGGTCTCACTACTAGACTGGACTTGTAAGTGATCCTCCTGTTTACGGCCTCCCAAGAGCTAGGACTACAGGTGAGTGCCACCACACCTAGTCTCAATTGTTGGCTCAGCATGCCCTGGGGGTGGGGCTGGCATGGCAGGCTTGGGGATCAAACCCATGGCCCCTGCTTGAGGCTTTAATCTGCTGAGCTATTTGGCTGGCCTTTTCAATGATCTTTTAAATGGCTTCATCTAATATATTTTACATACTCCTGCATAACTTCCATTTTGAGAGCTCTTTATTCTTTATCCAGGACCATACAGCAACTTTTCTTGCCTTCTGGATTATGCCCTTTGTTATTTTCATATGCTACATCTGGAGGTATTAGAATATTTCAAGTTTGTATAACTGGAAAATATTTTACTTTTAGTTTCCAAAGGTTATGTTTGCTAACTATAAAATTCGGTGAGGACGGATTTATTTTTCCTTTCAGTCCTCTGAATTAATTAGTCTAGTTTCATACAAACTTGTCTTTTTTCTAATGTGGAATAAGATGCTATTCTTCCACAGCTAATTTTTTTTCTATATATGCTTTAATGATTTTTTTCCTTTATAATTAGTTTTGGACAATTTCATTTTTGTGTATCCTGGTATGATTTTATTCAAATTTCTTGAACAATAGGTTTATTTTTTTTTGGAAATGTGGTGGTATAATTTCTAAATTCAAAAATTTTAAATCTTTAAATATTTATTGCTTAACCCTTTCTACTTTGAGAATTCTAATTATATGAATATAAGTTTCTTGATTTTGGCACAGAGTGAACTACTTACTATATGACTGGTCTATAAATTTTTCATTTTTATTTTGGATAATTTTTATTGTTTTATTCATTTAAGTTTGTAATAATTTACTTACAATGTGCTGTTATTAATCTCATGCTATGTATTCATTTCAGAAACATTTCTCTAAAATTCAATGTTTACATCTTACATCTTTCATATTTCAATATTTGTCTACAATTTTAATATGCTATATAATTATTGATTTTCAATAGTTAATGAGAAAAAAGAATTTAACATAAAAAAATTAAAAAGTAGAAAAAAAGAGAAACATGAACATAAAATTTAAGTTTTCTTGAAAGCAAGTGGTAATATTCAATCCTATATCCAATCTCACATAACTACATCTGTTAATAGATTTGAAGATAAAAATAGGTAATATATATCATCTATTGTTAATCTGCTATTCTTGTTTTGAAAATCTGTTTGACATACAACAATATATGTTACAGATTTCTGTTTCTGTTCTCACTTTTGTTTTTACTCCCCCAAATAAAATAAAATTATAATTTTAAAAAAGGAATAGAATATTAAAAGTTGTGAGAAAAAAATTCACATATAAATGTAAAGCCATTAAACTTTATAGCAGAATTCACAAGCAATATTTAAGTCCACTGATTTTGCAGAATTTTCAAGACCTGAAAGGCAACAAGTTCCAACTGAGACTGAGAAAGCCTGCAAAATAGCATGTCAAGGCTGACAAACAAATGAGGTATTTTGATGATAAAAAGCAACCTGACAAGTTCATGACCACCAAAATAACACTCCGAAAAATTCTCAAGGATATTTTAAAAAGAGACAATGAAACTAATAATGCAAAACCAATACTAAAAGCTCTAATGAAATAAATATGCTAGGGAGGGTAAGCAATTAAGCAGTAAGAGAGAAAAAGAATAAGCAACCAGAAAACAATGCAATGACAGGAATAGATACCTTTCAGTGATGACTCCAGGTAAATGGTCCTGACCCATTTACTATTTGTGTCAAAAGACACAAATTGTTTGAATAAAAAAAGAAACTCAAACCCAACAGTATGCTAAATACAAGAAACACATTAATTTTCAGCTTATGACTTTCTTTCAAAATAAAGGAATAGAAAATAATACTCCACATGATGGGAGGGCAGAAAGAAAAGAGTATTTTTAGACAAAGTGGACTTCAAGTCAAAACTCATCAGAAGAGGCAAAGGTCACTCCATACTGATTTAGGGAACCATTCAATAGCAAGTTATAACAATCATATATGCACACTTAATTTTATAAAACAAACACTACTGGACATAACAGATCAGATAAACATTATTATACAGTGGGTCTTCCATCACCCTATTATTAATAGATGCACTAGACAAAAATAGAACAAAAAAAATTCAGTGTTGATCCCTAGTTCCTTTCCTTTTAAAGAATTCTTCCCATTTCACAGTACTGTACATTTTGGTTTCCAGTTTCTCATACCAAAGAGACAATGTGACATTTGAACATCAGTGCAATGTACTTCACTTAAACAGTATGGTCTCAAGTTGTATCCATTTACCTAGAAATTCTTCGAATTTATCCTTCTTTATGGCACAGTAGTACTCAATTGTATAAACAACCACCTCTTTTACACATTCCTTGTTCTATGGGCATTTGAGTTATTTCCAAGATTTAGTTATTACAAACTGGGAGACTATCAATATGGGTACACATACATCACTGTGTGATACCCTGAAGGGAACTCGCTCAGTCAAAGGGGACTTTTAATCCTAGATTTCTGAGGAATCTGCACAATGATTTCCACAGCAGTTGTACCAGTCTACACTCCTACCCACAAAGGCTCCTTTTCCCTAGAAGGGAAGTTCTAGTTCTAGTTCCTCTAGAACTTGTTATTGTTTAACTTCTTGGTGATAGCCACTCTTTCTGGAGTGAGATGGAATCTCAGCATTGTTTTAATTTGGATCTAATAACTAGTGTGTTGAACATTTTTTCATATCTTTATTTGATGTTTGTATTTTTTCATCTCAGAAGTGTGTATTCATCTCATGTTAGATTGGGTTTTTAATTTATTTTTTTAATTTATGTATTTGTTATAGTCTCACTATGAAGCTCAGACTCATAGAGAGCCTCCTGTTTTCAGCCTCCCCAGTGTTGGGAGTACAGGCATGAGCCACCACTCCTGGACTCAGAGGCTGGTTCAGTAGGCCCAGGTGTGGGGCCAGCATGGAATATGGTACTGGGGATTGAATTCTGGTCCCTGAACTAAGTGAGAACTTGGTCTGCTGAGTTATTGATTGGTCCTGGGTTTTTAAATTTCTTGCAGTTGATTTTTTTCCAATTATTTATATGTTCTAATATAAGTCCTTTGTCTAAGGGACAATTTGCTAAAATTTTTTGCCACTCTGTTTTTAGGTTGTCTTTTTACTCTGTGAATTTTTTTAGAACTATTAAGTTCATTCATAATTTTTTGTTACAAATCTTACAAAGAGGGTGCTTCTGGGTATTTAGGTACACATTCTATTTTAAGGCTGTATATCTGGTTTTCATAAATTGTTCTTGCAGGCCCAATTACCATCCCTGTCCATCTTGTAATTGTCATATCTTCATCATCTTCTAGACCCCACCTAACTGTATCATCTCCTACTCCTTTCTGGCCTTCTTCAAGTTCTTCCAACAGTTGGAAATTGCAAGGGACTTTTACTCCCAAGCCCATGATGGCTGCCATCTTGCATTGCTGGAGCTCTATCTGTGATTTCTTTTGCTGTACTCCAAGCCCATGATGGCTGCCATCTTGCATTGCTGGAGCTCTATCTGTGATTTCTTTTGCTGTACAAAAGCTTTTTAAGAGGATGAGATCCCAGTTACTGATTCCTTATATTATTTCCCATGTGGTTGGAGTTCTGTCTATGGAATTATTTCCTCCACTTATGTCTTCAAGAGTTCTACTGATTCTCTCTTTCAGATGATTTACTGGTTATGTTTTAATACTTAGATCTTCAATTCATTTTGACTTTAGCTTAGAGCATGGCACTAAACATGGGTCTAATGTAGTGTTTGACATATAGAATGCCATTTTTTCCAGTATCATTTATGAAAGAAGTTATTTTTTGCCAGCAAACATATCTGACTCCTTTGACAAAGATAAGTTGGCTGAGTGTGTTTGGAATTGTTTCTGCATCTTCTAGTCTGCTCCACTGATCCTCAGATCTATTTTTTGGCCAGGACTATGCTGGCTATCACAGTAGCTTTGTAGTATAATTTCAAGTCAAAAACTATAACACCCCCTTCTCTTGCCTTTGTTGCCAAGAATTGTTTTTGCTATGTTAGGTTTCTTCCGGTTCCAAATAAACTTTAGGAATGTTTTCTCTGGTTCTGTGAGGTATGCTAAAAGTACTTTGATTGGGATTACTTTAAATCTATGTAACAATTTTGAGAGTATGGCCATTTCCAGTATGTTGATTCTTCCTATTCATGAGCAAGAGATACATTTCCATGTTCTCATATCCTCTTCAGTTTTCTTTTTAAATTTTTTTTAAAAAAATCTTTCATTTATGTATATATGTGTTACAGGATCTTGCTATGCAGCTTAGATTCATAGTGATCCTCTTATCTTAGCCTCCACAGTCCTGGAATTACAGGTGTGTACCACCACGCACAGTTTTGGTGGCCAGCATGGCATACCTGGGGTACAGCATGCAATACTAGGAATAAAATCTGGGTCCTTATGCTTGCCATGCAACTGCTAAGTCTGCTAAGCTATATCTTCAGCCCTCAATCTTCTTTTTTAGAGTACTGTAATATTCAATGTATAGATCTCTTACTTCGTCATATTGATTCCTAAGGTTTTTTTTTTTTGACACTACTGTGAAGGGTGGAACCACGCTTTTGTACAAAATGGATTTCATAGATATCTGCAGTGATCCATGCAAAAACAGACTATATATTCTTTTCAACATTAGATGGAACTTTCGCTCAAATACATAGCCCATAAAGCATGCATAAATACAAAAAAAACCCTTGAAACTATCCCATATATACTATCATACCATATACATTTCAATGAAACTAAAATCCAGGGTAAAAGATACCACAGAAATTATGCAAAATACAGAAATTAATATGCTCCTGAATAATTACTGGGTCACAAATAAAGGAAAAAATTAATTACTGGTATGAAACAAGAATGGCAGTACAACACACCAGAACCTAAGGAAAGCAGTCCTTACAGATAAATTTATATTTGTCAAAGTGCATATCAGCAAACAGAAAATTCAAGTAGATAATCTAAAGATATACCTTATGTTCCTAGAAAAGCAGAAACAGTCTGATAACGAAAGCTAGAACAAGAAAGAAAACTATAAGGCTCAAAGCAGAAATAAAATTGGGACAAACAACAAATATAAAGAATCAACGAGTAGGGTGCCGATCTTTCCTGAAGCCGTTTAAGATGTTTGGATAGGACTCTGGGCAGCCTGTGGGACTGGTAAACTCTAGCCCCTAACCCCCAGCACACAGGCATGGAGCTTGTGCTGGTGCCAGTCCAACCTTTTAAGAACTAAGGAGGACGCTGAACAGTCCACTGGGACTGCAGAGCCACGATTTGTGGGCCCAGCACACACAGGAGTTGAGCTTTGCTGGCACCTGGTCCACCAGTTTAAGAACTTGGAAGGACTCTAGGTGGTCTGTGGGACTCTGGAAAGTTGTGTCATGTGGCCCCCAGCACACAGGTGTGAAGCTTGTGCTGGCATTAGTCCAACATTTTAAAAACTTAAGAGGATTCTAGGTGGCTTTTGGGATCCTGGTGAATCTGGCACACACCTACCAAATACACTGACGTTTTGTTGAGTACTGACCAGTTGCCCCCACTAGTAGTGAGAGTCTTGGTTAGTCCTATGCTGCTTACCTCTGTAGCAGAAACCTTACTGACACATACCTCACCACCCTCCCACCATGGCTAAATTACAGTGATTACTGGGAGATTCAAAAATGCTAAAACGAGGCTCAGGAGATAGCATGCCTATCTGGCGCCTATCTGGCAAGCGCAGGGTCCTGAGTTCAATCCTTGGCACTGCAAAAGATAGATAGATAGATAGATAGATAGATAGATAGATAGATAGATAGTTGATTTTGGGGGCCAGCCAGATAGCTTAGCAGATTAAAGCACCTGCTTAGGCAGAGTGCAGCAGCTGGGGTTTGATCCAACGCATGCCATGCCAGCCTCGCCCCCAGGGCACACTGAAATGGTGACTGAGACTGGTGTGGTGGCATGCACCTGTAACCTCAGCACTTGGAAGGCTGAAAACAGGAGGATCACTAAAAGTCTAATCTACATAGTGAGACCCTGTCCTTAATACATTTAAAAATTAAAAAAGGCCAAAACACTGGAGCAAAAGTTTCAATCCTCCAGCCCACCCAAAACAAATCCAGAGGACAAAGGCATACAAAAACACTGAAATCACACATCTGAAACTTCTAAAATGACAGCAACTTAAGAAATAAATCCAAAAAAAAGAAAGAAATCCATCAGACTATAGAGGAAATAAGATCAGAAATAATCTCTCAAGTCAAAAAGAAATGACAACAATTATAAAACAAAGAAGACAAAGATAAAAAAAAAGAGGAAAATAGAAAAATGATGGAAACATTGAATGAACAACACAAGAAAAAAAACTTAAGAACGTGACTGAAAGCTGGCAAAACCGCTTGAATGAAACTAAAGATAGACTTTCAGATCTCAAACACAGTGATACAGCTAATGAACTTGAAAGATCTCTTTAAACTAACAAGAATCCAGGTCAATTCAGCAGCCACAAGACAACACAAGAAAAATAATATAAGAATAATTGATGACAATGAAGCAGCAAGAGATACAACAAATGACATAAATAGACGATTTGCAGAATTTTCTGCTAGAAGTACTAGCAGAAAAATTTCCAAAGATGAGAAAAGAATATGACATATACTTAATGAAGGCATATAGAATTCCAAAAATCCATCAAAATAAATCTATATCTAGACACATAGTAATCAAGATTTAGAAATTCAGCAAAAAATTATTAAAAGCTTCTAGAGAGAAGAAACAGATCACCTACATTGGAAAGGCCATTATAGCAGACGTCTCAACAGAAACCATCACATCAAAAAGAGCTTGGAGTAAAGAATTTCAGGTCCTGAAAGAAAACAATTTCCAACCCAGATTGATGTAAATTACAAAACTATCTATCAAATTCAATGGTGAGATAAGAAACTTCTGGGACAAAGAACTTAAGAAATTGATAACCACCAAATCAATCCTACAGAGACTACTGACATATATTCTAGAGAGACAGAAACAACTACAGCTTCAAGAACAATAGAAAGGAACCACCAAATAGAGCAAGTAACTAAAAAGGGAAAAAGTATGGAACCTACAACAGGAAAATAACAGGACAAAGATATGCAAATACATATTACCTATATGTAAATGGCCTCAATTCACCAAAGAAAAGAAACACTAGCAACATGAATTAAGAAACAAAATCCAACAATATGCTACATACAAGAAAAACATTTAAGGGCCGGCAAGATAGCTCAGCAGACTAAGCACCTGCTTTGGTAAGCACAGGGAACCAGGGTTTCATCCCTGGCTGGTCCCCTACACTGTGCTGACCTAGCCCCCAGGCATGGTGGTGTACACCTTTAAGCCCAGGGATGGGGAGGTTGAAAACAGTAGGACCACAAGTCCAATCTGCATAGTGAGACCTTGTACCAAATAACAAAAATAAAAAATAGAAAAGAAAACACATTTAACTCAAAAGGAATTTCACAAACTGAAAGTCAAAGGATAGAAAACAATTCTCCATGCAGGTGGAGACCAGAAAAAAAGCAGGAGTAGCTCTTCTGATTGCTAACAACATTAACTTCAACCAAAAGTATTCAAAGAGCTAAAGAAGGTCACTATATATGTTAAGGAAAAACTGCAAGAAGAAGCAATAAGAATTATAAATATATAATAAACCCAATGTAGGAGCACCCACCTGCATAAGATAACAGACATGAAAAATCAAATAAGCAATAATATAACTGTGATGGGGGACTTTAACACACCGTTATCACAAAGAGACAGATCAACGAGGCAAAAAATCAGCAAAGAAATAACAAAACTAACCCAAACCTGTGAAGAAATTGACTTGGTAGACCTTTACAGAGTATTTCACCCAGCAAAAACAGAATATACATTTTTCTCAGATGCACATGGGATGTTCTCCAAAAAAGACCATGTATTAACACACAGAACATTCTTAATTAAATGCAAATAAACTGAAAATTTAATTAAAAAAAAAACTATCAACAAAGAAAAGCCCAAGTCCTGACATATTCACAGCTGAATTCTACAAGAAATTTAGAGAACATTTAATGCCAAATTTTCTCAAACACTTAAATGAAATTAAAAGCAAAGCAATTCTCCCAGCCCCATTCATGGAGGCAAGCATTAACTGTGATTCCAAAACCAGGGAAAGATCCAACTCTACAGGCCAATCTCTCTAACGAGTATAGATGCAAAAATCCTCAATAAAATACTAGCAAAAAGAATGCAGCAAATCATCAAGAAGATTATACATCATGACTAAGTGGGATTCAATCCCAGGAATGCAGGAATGGTCCAACATATGCAAATCCATAAATGTAATACACATCAACAGAGCCCAAAACAAAAGCCCCATGATGTATCTCAATAGATGCAGAAAAGCTTTTGACAAAGTCCAACATTCTTTTATGATAAAAACCCTACAGAGCATTGGAATAGTCTTATTTTTCAACCTCATAAAAGGTATCTATGAGAAACCAACAGCAACATCATACCAAAAGGGCAAAAACTTAAGGCCTTCACTTTAAAATCAGAAATAAGACAAGGATGCCCACTGTCTTCACTCATATTTGATATAGTTCTGGAAACATTAGCCACAGCAATGAAAGAAAAAAAATAAAAGGAATAAGAATTGGAAAACAAGTGAAATTATCATTATTTGCAGATGACATGACACTCTACATAGATCAACCCAAAAACTCCTCCAAGAGTCTTACAGCTTTAATGATCAAATTCAGTAATGAATGCAGCAGGAAACAAAGTTAACACCCAAAAATCAGTATAAAAACAATGTAAAGGGCTCAAGTCAACAATCAGCACACAAAAACAATGAACACGATGAGAGAAAAATTATGGAAAATACACCTTTCACAATAAAATCTGAAAAAATGAAAGACTTAGGAATCAATCTTACACTGATAATTACGGTACCCTGAGAAAAGAAAATGAAAAGGATTTGTGACAATGGAAAGAAAGACTATGTTCGTGGATAGGAAGAACAAATATTGCGAAAATGGCCATGCTCCCCAAATTGTTATACAGATTCAATGCAATCTCAATTAAAATACCATTAGTATACCTCACAGAGCTAGAGAAAACTCCTCAAATTTATTTGGAATCAGAAGACATCCAGAGTATCAAAAGCAATCCTGGGAAACAAAGAAAAGACAAGAGGTATCATAATCCCTGACCTGTGATAAAACCAGTGTGTTATTGGCATAGAGACAGATCTGAGGATGAATGGAAAAGATCAGAAGATTCAGACACAACTGCAAACACACTCAGCCATCTTACCTTTGACAAAGAGGCTAAACATGGAAGAAAGATAGCCCCTTTAATAAATGGTGCTGGAAAAACTGACTTTCTACATGCCAAACGCTAAAACTAAACCCATGCCTATCACCATGCACAAAGCTACCATCAAAATGGACCAAAGATTTAAATATTAAAACAGAAAAACTGACAAGGTCAGTCAAATCCCTTAGGAATTAGCCTGAAACCCTGTACTGCAGTTTGTAGATCCTTTGCCAATGACAGCCATGTAGACTAGTCATGGCCATTGATTGACCAATTTGCTCTCTGTGAAAGCCTCAGAGAATGTTTTCTCTCCATGTGACTCTCCTTGGCACACTCTATATCATCTATCACTTTCCTATGTGGCCCTGTAATCTCCTTGATCAGAAAGTTTGGGGCACAACTGAATTATATGATGTTATAGTACAGGTTCTCCTATGTCATAAGTCCTCACTCACCTTGAAAGGCTAGGGCCAAAATGTTGGCTGTCCTTGCTTTATCTTGGTCTTAACCATTCAGTGGAAAAGTATAAAAATGATATATAAAAAGTAAAGCCATATTAATATGCTGACCTGTAAAGGGCTCAAGTCAACAACTTCTGACACTTCCAGTTCTACGGATAGCCCACTACTATTATGGACTACTAGACTACAATATTATTTTGTTGAATTCACGCACCTACAATATTTAAATGGCAATGGAATACCCATCTCTGACAAAACTAAACAAAAGAAAGGGAATACAAATGAAGGACCATTTTGTATCTGTTTATACAAAAATAGAATAGATATACAGCTACTTTCTCTTAGTCAATGAGAAGAAAGATTTGTACTAGTAGTGTTTGGATAGGATATCATGTCTCCATCTTGTACAATGAATAACCATTGTGGAGACAACAATATGCAATGTATTAATTATTGAAACTGTCCTACTAATAGGTTTTGAAACTGTCTCATTGATATGTTTCTCAATAAAATTAATAAAAAGTTATAAAATATAAAAAAAAATTTAAAAATGTAAGAAAAAACATAAAATGGAAACACCAAGTTTTCTGGAGAAAAATGTATGTCAAAATCTTAAAGACACAGGGACAGGTAGAGAGTTCATGAACAAAAACTAAACTGTACAGGAAATTCTTCAAAGAATCAACAAATGGGATCTCATCTTTTTTAAAAGTTTTTGCACTTCAAAGAATATCTCCAACAGAGTAAAAATAAAACAAAAAACTGGGGAAAGATTAAAGTTGACTATCCCTCAGACAAAGGCTTTCTATTTAGAACATATAAAGAATTAAAAAAAAACCAGGCCCCCCAAATTCAAAGACCCAATCCACAAGTGGTTAACTAAGGTGAATACGCATCTCAAAGGAGAAAATACAAATGGCAAGTAAACATAGGAAAAAAAAAGTTCAACATCATTGGTCTTTCTAGAAATGCAAATTGAAACAACACTGAGATTCCATCTCATTCCAGAAAGAATGGCTAACACCAAGATGTCAGCCAATAACAAATGCTGGATGGGTTGTGAAGAAATAGGAACCCTCTTCTACTATTGGTTGGACTGCAGAGAAATAAAACTACTACTGAAATCAGGGTGGAGATTCCTTCAAAAGCTAGAATTGGAGATTCCATTCAAGCAAACTATTCCCCTCCTGGGTACTTTTCCAGAAGAAATGAAAACCTCACAGCACAGTGATACATGTGCACCCATGTTTATAGCAGAACAATCTGTCATAGCTAAATCCTGGAAATAGCCTAGATGCTCATCAACTGAGTAATGGAAAAAGAAGATGGGGTATTTTTACACAATGGAGTACTATTCAGCTATAAAACAGGATAAATCTGAATCTTCTGTCAATAAACAATGTAACTAGAGACCATACTCGTAAGAGAAATAGATCAAAACTGCATGTGCAAACATCACATAATGTGAGCACCTAAAAGAGAAAATGGAATTTAAAGGGGTACAATAGATACTGGGAAAAGGGAATGAATTTATTCAAAATGAAAGTTACTGAGTTGAGAAGGACAGGGGAGGAAATTGAGGTAAGAGATTTATCTGTATATGTAAGCAGTATGGTTTGGACAACTGTACTGTGCAATTCTGCTGTTCTATGGAAAGAAGCAGATAATGTTTAATTTGTTGTCTCCTTTTTTCAATTGTTGGTATTTTTTCTCTTCTTAATTTCTTCTTCCCATTTTGCATGCATATATCTAGTAATATGAATAATGGTGGGAAGACAACAGATACATTACAACAAATACTGTGAAATTCATATTACTTTAAGTAAAATTCTGTATCACTTATAATTTTTTGTTATAAAACTATCTTGCAATCTTTAAAAAAATTAAAATTAAAAAAGCAATCAAAGAGTCAAAGAGCGGAGTCTTTGGAAGAATAAAGAAAATGGAAAAACTCTTAGCCAGTCTTCCTGTAAAAGAAATTCTAATTAAAAAGAAGTTCTAAATTTCCTTGTTATCAGTTCCACCTTCTGGGCTGCTCAGGATGGAGAACGCAAGAGGCAAGGAGAGAAAAAGGAGCAAGGTCATGAAGCTCAGACTCCCCGGAAGAAGATAGCAATTCCTCCCCTCCCTGTGGAGCTGCCCCCTGTCAACAAGATCCACCACGATGTCCTGCGGGCCTGGTGCCAGCAACTCAAGCTTAGCACCAAAGGCCAGGTGTGGCCTGGGTGAGCAGGGGCAGGCCGGTAGCCCTGCTCTCACCCCGTCCCTCCTCTTTTCTCAGAAATTGGAAGCCTACAGGCGGCTATGTGAAAACGCCTACCCACAACAAAAGAATATTCCTAGCACACCCCAGGAGGCCAGGCTCCAGGCTTCAGGGAGACCGAAAAAGAGGTCCCAGGAAGGTGAGGAGGGAAGGATGTCTTCAGCGGGACCCAACCTGGCCGAGGTAACCCTGGACCCTGAGAGGCAGCTGGCTGCCCTGGAAGAGCCGCCTGCTCTATACGAAGAGGTCAGCACGAGTGTGATGACTGTAGCCACGCCCGAGTCCATGCTGACCTCCTGGGGCCGAATTGCAGCTTGTGCAGGAAAGACAGGGACAGCAGAGCCACCAGCAGAGGCCTGCGGTGAGAAGTGGTGTGTGGTTCATGGGCACAGTCTCCCTGCAGTCACCCGGGGCTGGGTGCGGCTGCAGTTCCATGTGGGACAGGCCTGGGTGCCTGAGAAGAAGGGGCGTGTGAGTGCCCTGTTTCTGCTGCCTGCTGGCAGCTTCCCGCCACCCCACCTGGAGGACAACCTACTGTGCCCCATCTGTATCCGAAGGAACAAGATCTTAGCAAAAAGCCTGCGATGGGAATAAGATAGATCACAGTGAACCTTTGGTATTTCACCTTTTTGAATCACTTGGACTTCTGGAGTGGTGAGTCTACGACAGGGACTGTGGACACCTGAGCCTTGTGCCCTCCTTGGCACCCTCCCAGCTCACTGGGAAACTGTTGGACCTCTCAGCAATTATGCAGCCCCGGCTGGCTCCAGGAAGGCGTCCAGGAGGCACAGAAGCCCTCAGCGGAGCATCTTCAGGTCCAGTGACGCCCCCCATGTGAGGAGACAGACAAGGTGCTCCAGGCAGGTGCTGGGACAGGGCTGGTGGTCCCCAGCCTAGTCACCCACTTCATCACCGTCGCGGAGGCTCACAGCTGTAGTACCTGTCCTGGTCGCACCTGCAGCCCCCTGAAAGGCTTGGTTGTGTCCCCCCCACACTGCTCCTCTGAGCTGTATCATGTCTGTGTTAGCATATGAATTGTATTTGCTTTCTGTAATTATAAAGTCATGTACTGAGAAAAACAAAAAAAGAAGTTCTAAATAATAAATTCCAAATAAAGAGCAAAATAAAATATATTAATAGAAACTAAGGAAATCAAATAAGAAACAAGTGCTACTTAGCCTTCAAGGGAAAAGGATTCCTTCTACACTGTTGGTGGGAAGGGAAACTGATATAACCATTACGGAAATTAGTATGAACATTCCAAAATTAAAAATGAAAATTTCATTTTACCCATCTATTCTCCTTCCAGACAGTTTTTCCCTACAGTTAAAGGCATCATACTCTAATAATACATACATATATCCATGGCAGCAGAACTATACATCTTAATCTTGGAAGCAATACATATGGCCTTTATCAGATGAATGAATAAAGAAAACATTTATTTATACAGAATGAAGTACTAGGTCTGCAATAAAAGGGAATAAATTTGGGTCATTTGGAGGAAAATGAATGTAATGAGTAAGATGAGACACATTGCTTTATTACTGTATGGTCTTTCTTCTATGAACAACCTAAAATACAAATAAAGAGCAAAATAAAAGATAGGCAACAGGAATTGGAGATAAATTTTAGTAAGAGGAAAGAGAACCAAGAAATGGAGAATGGCAAGGAAGAGGGGTGGGTACAGGGATTAAAAAAAAAAAAAAATTAAGATGTGTTATGTACATGCCCTAACTCTGTATGATGAATGTATTGCAAACAAGTACTAAAAATAATAAAAATTTAAAAAATTAAAGGCCATAGTCACAAAAGGGTCTCAAAATTCTTTATTTTGCTTTTGGTTAAATAAGCTATTAGCATATCTAGCCGAGGTGTTTATGCATCCTCAACTAAGCAGCTCTGCTCCACCATGCCCTTCCATGAAAATGTTAAGAGTTGATAAACTCAATGAATAAAATATGAAATTGACCACTGTTCTCAAGCCCGGACAGCAAGTGAGAAGTATTGTGACTCTTCCAGAACCTGATCAGATTCCTGGAATGAGCAATGCAGGAAAGAAATAGAACGCATGAAACAGAGTCAAAGAGATACAGAAGAACTTAAAATCTCAATCACGAGTCTACAAAACCGTCTGAGTGAAAGCGAAGACAAAGTTTCCGATCTTGAAGATGCTGGAGCAGCTACTGAAAAGGTGAGAAAGGATCTCTTAAAAACAACTAGGATGCAGGAAAAAATAATCCACCAACTGCAAGACGATGCCAAGATGAACAATGTGAGATTAAGTGGCACCAATAAGAATGAAGGAGTCAATACAAATGATATAAAAAGAATATGGGCAGAAGTAATAGCACAAAACTTCTCAAATATGAGAAAACAATCCAACATTCAGGTAACAGAAGCATACAGAACACCAAATAACTTCAACCCAACTAAAAACACACTGAGACATATAACAGTCAAGAGCCCAGAAATCCAACACAAGAATAATATACTGAAAGCTGCTAGAGAAAAGTAGCAGATCACATTCAGAGGAAAACCCGTCAGAATTATAGCCAATTTCTCTACACAAATAATGAAGGCAAGGACAGCATGGAGCAGAGTACTTCAAGTCCTGTGTGAAAACAAATTACATTCCAGACTACTATATCCTGCAAAACTCTCTTTCAAGTATGATGGAGATGTGAAATATTTCCATGACAAAGAACAACTAAAGAATTTCATGATGACAAAGCCATCCCTACACAGGCTATGGAAAGATGTTCTAGAGAGGGACCAAAATGAACAGAACTCTACAAAGGAGAATGAAAGGAATCCACAAAACAGAGCAAACAATTAAACACAGGACAGAAAAGAGTAAACAACAGCAGGTTAATAACATGACAAGCATAAGTCAACACATTTCTATTATAACCATCAATGTAAATGGACTCCATTCACCAATTAAGACAAATAGACTGGCACAGAGGATTAGAAAACAAAACCCAACAATATACTCTATACAAAAAACACACTTAACTCAAAATGACATTCATAGGCTTAAAATCAAAGGATGGAAAACAATACTACATGCACCAGCACCTCAAAAAAGGCAGGGGTAGCAATTCTGTTCTCAGACAGTCTCAACTTCAAACCAAGAAGCATCAAACAAAATAAAGAGAGCACTATATATTGGTTAGGGGAAAAATTCAAGAGGAAGAGGTAACACTCATGAATATCTATGCACCAAACACAGGAGCACCCAACTATATAAGACAAATCTTAATGGACATGAAAAATCTAATATCGAAGACTACAAACTTACCAGGAGACCTTAACACCCCCTTACCTCAAAAAGAGGTCAACCAGACAAAAAATTAGCAAAGAAGTAGGAGAATTGAAACAGAGCTTGGAACTAACTGTCCTGGTGGACATATACATAATGTTCCACCCAACCACAGCTGAATACGCATTTTTTTCAGCTGTACATGGGTCATTTTCTGAAATAGACCACATACTAGTCCATAGGTCATGCTTAAGTATATGCAAGAAAACAGAAATTACCCCATGTATACTATCTGACTACAGCGCAATGAAACGACAAAAAAAAACCCAGAAAAAATGTACTAAATACACGGAAATTAAACACCCTACTCAGCAATCAATGGGTCACAGATGAAATTGAACAAGAAATTCAACAATATCTACAATTCAATGAAAATTCAACCACAACTTATCAGAATTTATGGGATGCAATGAAAGCAGTTCTTAGAAAATCATAGCTATGCACTCACACATTAGGAAAACAGAACGGGAACAAATAAACACCCTAATGTTGCACCTCCGACAACTAGAGAAAGAAGAGCAAACGAAACCCAGAGTGCAAAGATGGGAAGAAATCATAAAGATTGGAGCAGAAATTAATTCAATTGAGATGAAGAAAACAGTACAAAGAATCAATGAATCAAAAAGCTGGTTCTTTGAAAGACTAAACAAAATATATAAGCCCCTCGCTAACCTCATCAAGAAGATGAAAGAAAAAATTCAAATACAAGCAATAAGGAATAAAAAAGGTGAAATTACCACAGGCCGAGTGGAAATTCAGAAGATTATCAATAGCTACTTCAAGAATCTTTACGCTAACAGAATAGAAGACACAGAAGAAATGAACAGATTCCTCAAAAGGTACAAATAACCAAAACTGAATCAAGAAAATATAACAACTCTCAATAACCCAATAACAGCCAACGAGATATGAAACATAATAAAAAGCCTGTGGACAAAAAAAAGTCCAGGTCCTGATGGATTCACAGCTGAATTCTACAAGAAATTTATAGAAGACATAATCCCTACACTCCTCAGACTCTTCTGTGAAGTTGAAAAGGAAGCAGTGCTCCCAAAATCATTTCTGGAGGCAAGTATTATACTGATTCCAAAACCAGGGAAAGAAACAACTAAAAAAGAGAAGTACAGGATAATCACCCTCATGATCATAGATGCAAAAATCCTCAATAAAATCATACCAAATAGAATACAGCAAATCATCAAGAATATCATACAGCATGACCAGGTAGGATTCATCCCAGGAATGCAAGGATGGTTCAATATTCAAAAATCTATAAATGTAATACACTACATTAATAGACTGAAGTCTAAAAAACACACAATCATCTCAACTGATACAGAAAAAGGTTTTGACAAAGTCCAACACTCATTCATGTTCAAAGTCCTACAGAAAATTGGAATAGAAGGCCTCTACCTCAATTTAATAAAAGCTATCTATCACAGCCCAATGACTAATATAATTCTAAATGGGGAAAAACTGAAATCTTTTACTCTCAGATATGGTACAAGAAAAGGATGTCCTCTATCACCCCTCCTATTCAATATAGTTTGGAATCATTAGCTACAGCCATTAGACAAGAGGGAGAAATAAAAGGAATAAGAATAGGTAAAGAAGAAATTAAATTATCACTATTTGCAGATATTATACTTTACTTGGAAGACCCAAAAAACCCCACCAAGAAGCTACTAGAATTGACACATAAATTCAGTAGCATAGCAGGATACAAAGTCAGTACTCAAAAGTCAATAGCATTTCTCTATACAGATAACAAACACACTGAGAGGGAAACTATAGAAATAATACCTTTTGCAATAGCACCGCAGAAAATGAAATACCTAGGAATTCAATTAATCAAGGAAGTCAAAATTTTTTCAAGGAAAATTACAGTACCCTAAGAAGAGAGATTGTAGAGGATTTCAGAAAATGGAAAGATATTCCCTGCTCCTGGATGGGAAGAACCAACATTGTGAAGATGGCAATACTACCAAAATTTTTGTACAGACTTAGTTCAATCCCTATCAAAGTGCCACTAACATACCACCCAGACCTAGAGAAATTATTCCTAAAATTTATTTGGAATCAGAAAAGACCTTGGAAGCAAAAGCAATCCTGGCCAACAAAGACAAGGCAGGAGGCATTCCAATTTCTGGCTTGAAATTATACTACAAAGCCACTGTGATAAAATCAACACGGTATTGGCAACAAAACAGACCTGAGGATCAATGGAATAGATTAGAAGATGCAGAGGCCTCTGCAAACACACTCAGCCACCTGATCTTGGACAAATGGGCCAAACATGCTTACTGGAAGAAAGATAGCCTCTTTAACAAATGGTGCTGGAAAACCTGGCTTTCTACATGCTGAAAATTAAAACTTGACCCAGCTGTATCACCATGCACTAAGCTAAAGTCAAAATGGATTAAAGTTCTAAACATTAAAACAGAAACACTCAATCTCCTGGAAGAGAAAGTATTAGGAACTCTTGCAGACATAGGGTAGGCAAAGAGTTAATGAACAAACATGTATTCGCACAGGAAACACTTGAAAGAATTAACTCTTCTTGAGAAATTTTGTCAACAAAGTAAAAAGACAACCCACAAATTTTGAAAAATCTTAACTAATAAGCACTCAGTCAAAGGTCTGCCCTCTAAAATTTATGAAGAACTAAGATACATTAGGGCCCTCACATTTAAATACCCAATCCAGAAATAGGGATCCAAGATGAATACACACTTCTCAGCAGATGAAATTAAAGAAGCGAATAAATACATGAAAAAATACTCCACATCACTAGCCATCTGGGAAATGCAAATTAAAACAACACGGAGATACCATCTCACTCCAGAAAGAATGGCTATCATAAAGAAATCAACCAACAACAAATGTTGCAGAGGATGTGGGGAAAAAGGGAACACTTCTCCACTGCTGGTGGGAATGTAGACTGGTATAACCATTGTGGAGGTTAGTGTGGAGACTCCTCAAAAGAGTAGGACTGGAAATTCCATTCAAGCCAGCTATCCCCCTACTGTGAATTTTCCCAGAGAAACTGAAAACACCATATCATAGTGATATATGTGCACCTATGTTTACAGCAGCACAATTTGTGACAGCCAAATTTTGGAAACAACCAAGATGCCTGTCACATGAGAAATGTTTGAAAAAGATGTAGTATTTCTATACAATGGAGAATTACTCAGGTATAAAAAATGATAAACTTCAAGCATTTATATTTAAGTGGATGCCACTTGATCATATACTCATAAGTGAAATAAACCAGACACACATGTACAAATATCATATAGTCTTCCTAGTACTAGTAATCAAAAGAATACAAATAGAAAGGTAAAACTACAGCTAAAAACAATTTAGTCAGGGTAAATGTATGGCATATATTGAAGCGTAATAAACAGCTTCTCTTCTGGATGGTTAACAACCTAAGTTTCCAGATCAAAAATTGGAGAAATGGAAGGGCTGCAAGATCAGCCAACACTTTGGCCTTAGCCTTTCAAGGTCAGCGAAGACTCAGGACGTAGGAGAACCTGTACTGCAACATAATGGAACTCAGTTGTGCCCCAAAGTTTCTGATCAAGGAGAATATGGAGCCATAGAGGAAAGTGATTGATGATCCATAGTGTGCTAAGGAGAGTTCACATGGAGAGAAAACTGTCTCTCAGGGTCTCGCAGAGAGCAAACTGGTCAAGCAATGGCCGTGACTCATTCACATGGCTGACACTGACAAAGGATCTACAGAGTGAGGTATAGGGTTACAGGATAAACCCTCATAGGACTTGACTGACCTCATCAGATACAAAAGTTACATTTTTTGTTAGATAGCTCTTGCTTTATCTCGGTCTTAATCATCCAGCAGAAAAGTATTAAAAATGAGGTATATAAAATAAGGCCATATAATAAGCTGAGCTGTGAAAGGCTGAAGTCAACAACTTTTTCTGATAACCCACTATTATTGTGGACTGCTGGACTGTGTTGGATTGTTTTGCTGAATTCAAGCACCTATAATAATTGAATGACAATAGAACACCCATCTTTGACAGGACTAAGCAAAAAAGGGGATACAAAGGAAGAACCATTCTGTGTTTGTATAAACAGTAGTTAGGATGAATATGCATTACTTTGGCAAAATTCTATGAGAAAAAATATATGCATTAATAGTGTTTGGACAGATATCCTGTCTCTTCTTATACAATAGATAACCGCTAGGAAGATAACAATGTAAAAAGTATTAATTATTGAAACTGTACTATAATTTAGCTTTAAAAAAAAGGATAGGTATACAGCTATATTTTCTCAATTCATTGATCAGAGGCATTTGCTCTAATAGTATTTGTACATAGAGTATCACGTATGCACCTTGTACAACAAAAAGCCACTATGAAAACAATGTGCAATGTATAAATTGTTGAATCTGTCCTACTAATTTGATTTAAAAACTGTCTCATTGCTACTTGTTCTTCAATAACAAAAAAATTTAAAAAATTAAAAAAAATATATATATATAATTGAGTTTCTATAACAGACTTGCACATGCAGGGGGTTTAAAAGAGAGTTAATGAAAAAGAATGAAGAAAGCCTACTTTCTTCACCTGTATTGGACATTATTAAGAAAACAATATTTATAATGTGGGAGTCAAGAAAGGGAAGAGTAGACAAAGCAGAGTAGGCTTATTTAACAAAAATAAATGCTAAAAACTTTACAAATTTTTGGAAACACATGCACTCCATATCTGTTTAGCTCAAGTCTCAAAATAGGTTCAAACCAAAAAGATCCTTACTAAGATACATTATAATAAAAGTCAAAAGACAAAGAGGAAAAGTTAAAAGCAACTAAAAAAAGGGGGGCTAAAATTACATAAAGGAGAATATCTGGTAGGTTCTCAGATTACTCAATAGATATATTGCAGATCAGGAGAGAAAGGAATTACATATCCAAAGGAATTATATATGAAAGAAAAAAAAGACATACAAGCATACTGCCAGCAAAACTATTCTTCAGAAATGAAGGAGAAATAATCTTTCTCAGACAAGCAAAACTTGAGACAATTTATCACCACTAAGTATGCCTTATAGGATTATGTTTAAGGGAGTTCCCCAGCTAAACCAAAAGGGCAATGATTACTATTATGATAATGCATTAGTCTAAAACACACTGATAGAGGTAAATTCAGGTAAAACTGACAGAGTTAAGTTCAGCATATTCCATTACTGTAATGGTGATAGGTAAAATACTGCTATTACTTTAAGATGTTTAAGGTAAGCGTTTTTATCATCAGAAAGCAAAATACTGCAGCAGACATACAAATCAGAAAGGACTCAAATTTAGCATTTGTAGAAAGTCATCAAATCACAAAGGTTACAAAGAAAGGAACGAAGGATCTATAAAACAACCAGAATATAATTTTTAAAATTATAGGACTAAGTCTTTAGCTGTCAGTAATAACTCTGGATATAAGTGGATAAAACTGTCCAATAAAGGATGCATATAGCTCAGTGCATAAAAAAACAGATCCAAATATACACTGCAGACAAGAGGTTTACGAATACAGTCTGAAAGTGAATGCCAAGACAGATACTATCTGCTACAATGCTGTATATGGTTAGATTTCTGTGTAAAAATATGTAATTGTTTACTCCAATTTTTAAAAAATTTATTTATTTTTTCTTCACATTCTGTAGGGATTTAAAGTTTAACATATCAATACTTGATGGAAAATACCTGCTCCATGTTATGTTTAATATGTTTGATATTCAGAAAGATAGTGTGGTTAAGCTCAACTGCCTATGTTACAGGGTAATAATAATCATTAAGCTTCTCTTCTAGAGGGTTAACAAGTGAAGTTTGCAGACCAAAAATTAGAGAAAAAGAAGGGCTACAAGGACAGCCAACCTTTTGGCCCTAGACTTTCAAGGTCAGTGACCTTTTTATTCACGACATAAAAGAACCTTTATTGTAACATCAAGTAACTCAGTTGTGTCCCAAATTTTCTGATCAAGGAGATTACAGGGCCACATAGGAAAGTGATTGATGATGTAAAGTGAGAAAACATTCTCTGAGGCTTTCACAGAGAGCAAATTGGTCAATCAATGGCCATGACTCATCCACATGGATGACACTAACAAAGGATCTACAAACTGCAGGGTTTCAGGCTAAATCCTGAGAGGATTTGACTGACCTTGTGAGATACAAAAGTTACATTTCTTGTTATATAGGTCTTGCTTTATCTTGGTCTTAACCATCCAGTAGAAAAGTACAATAACAAGGTAAGAAAAGTAAAGCCCTATTAACATGCTGAGCTGTAAAGGGCTCAAGTCAACAACTTCTGACACTGCCAGTCTACAGATAACCCACAACTACTATGGACTACTGGACTATATTGGATCATTTTGCTAAATTCACGCACCTACAATATTTAAATGGCAATGGAATACCCATCTCTGACAAAACTAAACAAAAAAAGGGGATACAAATGAAGGACCATTTTGTATTTGTATATTATAAAATAGGATAGATATATAGCTACTTTCTTTTAACTGAATGAGAAGAAAGATTTGTACTAATAGTGTTTAGACAGGATATTGTGTCTGCATCTTGTACTATGAATAACCACTACGAAGACAACAATGCACAATGTACTAATTTTCGTTTTTCTTTTTTGTTTGGTGCAACTGAGGATTGAAGTCAGATCCTTGTACTTGACAGGGAAACGTTTATTCTACTGAGCCATCTCCCCAGCCCTGCAATGTATTAATTATTGAAACTGTCCTATTAATTGGTTTTGAAACTATCTCATCGCTATTTGTTTCACAATAAAATTAATAATAAAAAAGAATAACTTGAATAAACAAAAAAAAGAGGATATTGTGTGAAAATAGGAACCAAAGAAAAAGGGGTGGCCATGTTTTTATGAAATAAAATATACTTCCAATCAAAACAGTCAGAATAGATGGACAAGGCTATTATTTAAAGATTAAATGGTCAACTCATCAAGTTATAAAAATTTTCAGACTATATCTGCAGCCCAACATTGGAGCATCTAAATATATAAAGCAAAAATTAATAGATACATAGGAAGTAAGGAATTCCAAACCAGTATGTAGTAGGTGACTTTAAGATTTTGGTGGTACATTCTAGATCTAAGTAACACTTGCCTGCTAAGTAAACATATGTAGATTCATACTAACTCTTGCACCATACTTGTGATATTGTTAAAAACACAGGACTGGGCATGATGGTACATACCTATAATCCCAGCACTCAGGAGACTGAGGTAGGAGGATCACTGCAAATTCAAGGCCAACCTGGCCTACATAGTGAATTCAAGACCAGCCTGGACTACATGTTTAGAACTTGTTTCAAAACAAATAAAACCTCAACAAAACAAAAATGCAGGAAAGTGTGAAATAAGCTATTAAAAGAAGATTGTTTGAGAAACTGCTCTTAAAACTAGTATGCAATATGCTTAAAGCTGCATTAAGTATCTGTGAGCCGTGTTTCAGAGGACATTTTTTTTTTTTTTTAATTTGTTACAGGTTCTTACTACACAGCTCAGACTCTTAGTGATCCTCCTGTCTCAGCCTCCTCAGCACTGGAATTACCAGTGTACACTACCACACCCGATTTTGGTGGCTGGCTCAGCATGGGACCAACAAGGCATGCAGTACCAGGATCAAATCCAGGTCTTTGTGCTTGTCAGGCAGGCACTTAGACGGCTGAGTTATCTCCCCAGCCCTAAGAAATTTTAGGAAAAAAACATAATGACAAGTCTCTTGCCTTGAGTTCTCTGAGGTATAGAAACCTTAGCTAGAATTCTGACTCCACTCACTCTCCAGCATATATATGAATTTGATAAATCAGTGACAGAAGGAAAGTGTTATTACATGATGCTGTATCTTTGGCTACTTGGTGACATAAAATGTAAAATTTAAAGAAAAATAAAATTAAGTTCTCATTTCAAATCAAACCCTAAAATGACATCCTAATTGTCCTTAAAAAAGAATTATAAAAATATAATGATGATTTACTACCCAGCAAGAAATATAAGAATATTAATATAGGCAGGATTAAGAACTTGAGCTAATTCTTACATGTTCTTCCCACACTTTCTTTTCTCTCTCATATGCTTCCTTTCTCTTTCGCTCTAGTTGTTCTTTTAGTACAGCAGCACGTGCATTTTTCTGGGCCTGAAAATAAAAAACAAAATTAGTTAGTAGAAAGAGGCCATAAGGCCCAGTTCATTGACTTATTGGTCAACAAAGAAAGTGGATGTTGAAAATGCAAGCTCACACTAAGCAGCAGACCCTGGAACCCGGCCTGAAACATACTTTCTGCTCAATATGTAAATATTTGCTGAATGAAAACAAATGCTGATATGTTAGAATGAAATTAAAATATAAAATGATTATTATATGTAACTTCACTTATCTCCAGAGAAATGGATAACTATACTTCATTGCTAAGGTTACCATATTTTCTTTCCAGAATTACTGTTTCATAGTTTTATTTTTTTGTTTCATATTTTATGTATTGATGCATGATTTCATCTAACTGTTCTTTATAAATATAATGTAAAAAGTACTATTTTTCAAAAGCCAAAATATGAATAAAAGGTAAAAATAAAACAAGAGAATAAAATAAATACAAAACACAATCTTCCACACTAGCTTTCAATTTACTCCAAGAAACTATTATTTCTAGCCAGACCTTAATGGATACAATTCTTTTGCGCCTCAAGTCAGCCTCTTCACTTTCTTCTTGTCCTTCGCAACTATCAGCTTCTTTCTACAAAACAAGTAGATAAGCTCATCACTCAGGACACAACCTTCAAGTTCAGTGCAGAGCTCTGTATAGATAATATAAGTAGACTAACATCTAAAAATGTGAACTGAGAAATTGCCAACAATGTTTTCTTCCAAAGCTGTAACTAAATTCTACACAACCATCAACTCCATGGAAAATAAAAACAAACGAAAGCATGATACAGAACATGCATTATCAATTTATGCACACTAGTTCTACTCTTCTCTCAGAATTATTCTGGAGTGAATGGTATTATAAATTTTAAATTATAGTAAGAAGATTTATTAAAAAAATAAAAATAAAAAAAGATTTATTTATTAATGTGTGTAGTTTTCGGGTCTTTGATTTTTCCTGTCCGCATCAGCTTTTATTTTTTGTTACCTTAATATATTATAACACCATAAATAAGTAATATTTATTTGTTTTGGGGGGAGTTTTACTAGAAAACAAAATGTGAGGCAAGTGCTCTGCTACTGAGCTATATCCCTAGGCCTCCATTACTTTGTAAGAAATTAAGGGCCAGCCAAATAGCTCAAGGGATTGAAGCACCTACATGCAGGCACATGGACAGGGGCTGCACTCAGATGGCAATTGAGACTGGGAGTGGTGGAGTGTGCCTCTAATCTCAGCTCTTAGGAGGCTGTAAACAGGAGAATCACTGAGTCTGATCTAGTAGTGAGACCCCGAACACTCTGTAGACCCTTTCCCAAAATACAGAAAAAAAAAAAAAACAACTTTGTAAGAGGTTAGTTTTTTAACTTACCTTTTCACCACGAAGTTTGGCTTTAATTTGCTGACGTTCATTGAAATTCTGTAGTCTTATTTGCCTCAATCTTGCCAGATAAACCTACAAATTGGAAAAAAACACCCAACATTCATTTGAAAGAAAAATTATCGATATTTTTAATGCTAAAAAAACCTTAATTCAGGAAAAAGTGTTAATCTAAATACAAGAAATAAAAGTTCTGAAATTTGATTAATGGCAATACAATATTAGCTTCCAAGAGTTTAGAGCAATTTTTTTCTGAAAAGAAATACACAATAATTACATATTTTTAATTTTATCAAAAAAAAAAAAAGAAATTGAATTTAGAAGACAGAAAAAGTTATGGGGAAAAATTATAATATAGCATAATTACATTAAGTCAAAATATAGTAGGCAATCCTTATAGACTTGCAAAACCTTCAAGTAATTGTTAGGAATTTAAACCATGCAAGAAAGGAAAGCAATAAACTCAAAAATGACTGTGTGATGGAGGTAGCGAGCATGCGGAAGCATACCTCTTCCTCTTTGTTTCTTGGCTTCCCTCCTCTTGAAGAGCTGGGCCTGCCTCCATACATAGCTGCCAGGTTTTGCAGGATTCCCTGTTTATCATTTAATGTACTAAATTTAAAAGAATGACTGGGGCTGTATCATCATCTTACCTAGGAATACCCATGTGGCACTTTAAAAAGAGGTTTTTCACAACTCCTTTATAGGTTACATAAACCCTCAGTCAATTCTTTCCTTTAAAAAGACCAAGTCATTTCAAAGGGCCACTCCACTTCTACATAGGCCTATGTATATACTACAAATATGCATGTGTATGCACATACGTTCACACACACACACACACACATACACACACACACAATGAACTCAGTAAATACGTTGCATGTGAACTGTAATATCTAAATTAAACTATTTGCTTTCAGAAATGTCTGTTACTAAACTGCCAATGATAAACTGACTCATTTTTAGAACATTTTTTTTGTTGTTGTTCGTTTTTTTATTTTTTTTTTTTTTTTGCAGTACTGGGGATTGAACTCAGGACGCTGTGCTTGCCAGGCAAGTGCTTATTCTACTGAGCTATCTCCCCGACCATAGAACATTATTGTTAATGCAGAATTACCTTATAGGAAATTAATGTACTTCAATAAAATTACTAGATTCTCAAATTATCTACTTCTTCTTCCTACAGCATACAAGCATGCTTCAAGTTCCAACTTCAAAAAAATTATTTTGCTTCTTTGTTTTGCATTTTTTTCGGTTTATTGAAGTGTGCTTTTTTTATATTCATCATCCACATTTTCCTGCTTGCCATTTCTTAATCCCCTACAATTAGATTTCTGGTTCCATTATGAGAATTTCCTAAGATCAGTGAGGTCTTTGGAAATGATTCACATAGAGCCTCCTAACTAATTTTTGAACTTATTTCCACTGAAACTTAGTTTTGACTAAATTATCTACACTTTTCTCTCATAACAATATAGGTTCATGGCATAAAATGTATAAAATAAAGAAAATACAACTTGTGCATAATTCTAACATCTGAGAAATTTAAAATTCAGGGGATTATATTCTAAATTTTCTTCTATTCATATTTATGAATATATGCTTGTTTTTATAGAAATTAGGTTTTTGTACAATTAAGGTTTTTCAGTACATTTTATATTCTATTCTCTTCGATATTCAATTAATGCTTCTTACAATTTTTACTTTTTTACTTTTTGAGACAGGGTCTCAATATGTAGTTCAGGCTAGTTCTAAACTCACTATGTAGGGCTGGGCTGGCCTAGAACTCACAGCAATCCTCCTGCTTTACCCCCCAGAGTGCTGAGATTACAGGCGTGCACCACCACGTCTGGCTGTTCCAGAGTTTTAAAGCTAACTATGGATTAAGTTGTCCTCTAAAGCACCAGTTGTACAGGGGAATGGAATTATCTGAAGTTTTACTGCTGTCCTCAGCTTGAATGGCTCAAAAGCCCTGCTGTAGAGAAAGTAATGGGTTTGCCACCTGTGTTGGGATTCACCCTTTCCCATTTCTTTTGTGGTAAAAGAAAACAAGCTTAGGGTCTATATGTATGTATGTATATATGCATACATGCATGTATGTATGTATGTATATAATGGATCTGGGTTGGATTCTCTAGTACCCAGTCTAGGAATCAAGAGAGAGAGAAAATCCAGAAAAATCATTGTTATTCCTCACTTCAAATTCCAAGGTTCTTAGTTTACTTTCTCTCTAATATTTAGAATTCTATTATTGTATGATAAAGAATTTATATGCTATCTAATTGAGAAAGAACAGAGAAAAATGAGTTTATGCTTTGTGCTCTGAAACTGTGCAGATATACTTTTTTAATAGCAAAGGGTTTTTTGTTTTTAATTCTTTATTTGTTATGGAATCTTGTTATGCAGCTTGGACTCCTACTGATCCTCCTGTCTCAGCCTTCCTAGTGCTGGGATTAAAGGCATGTGCCACCATGCCTGATTTTGGTGGCCAGCACAGCATGCTCAGGGTTCCAGGGCAGCATGTGGTACTGGGGATTGAACCTGGGTCCTTGCTTTTGCCAAGCAGGCACTTACTTAAACCACTAAGCTATCTCCCCAGCTCAACAGCAAAGGTGCTGTTTTTTGTTTTTAATGTTTTTAGTACAGGGATCTACAGGGTCTCACTACATAGATCAGACTCAGAGTGATTCTCCTGTTTTCAGCCTCCAAAGCACTGGGATTACAGGTGCGCACCATCACACCCAGTATCAATGGTGGTCTCAGTGCACCCTGGGATGGGGCCAGCATGGCACACTGGGGATCAAACTCGGGTCTCTGAGTCTGCCTAAGCAGGTGCTTTAATCTGCTTATCGGCTGGCCCTAATAGCATAAGTTTTAACACTGCAACACATTCTATGGCATGGCTAATACACCAACTCTCAATATATGTACATGGGATTGTTGTAATGATGAAAAGAGCTTATTACAGGGTAAACTGTGCCCTCCCCATTCATATGTTGAATTCTAATCCCTAAGTAACTCCAATTGACTTTATCTGGAGGCAAGATTTTACCAACTCAAAATTAGGTAGGTAGGATAAGTCTGAAAGCAATATGACTGTGGTTATAAAAAGGGAAAATCAGGAGAGACAGAGGAAAAATAGCATATGAACATACAGGCAAAGGTCAAAGTGATGATAATACACATCAAAGAAAGTCAAAGATCGCCAGTGGTGGTAGGAAAGGGGGATAGAACAGATTCTTCTTCTTAATTCTCAGAAGGAAATAACTCTTTTTACAAATCTATCTTGGATTTTTTGCCTCCAGAATTATGAGATAATAAATTTCTTTTGCTTTTAGCTACTTAGTTTGTGGTATTGGTTACAACAGCTCTAGTCAACTAATAAAGTGCTAATGTATGTAAGCTAATATAGACCTAACTGTATAATGCCTGGCACAATAAGCTTTAATAACCAGTTATTATTATTTAATTGCCATTTAATTATTTTTTTCCTTTACTAATATTTCCTGCTAGCATGGAACCTTACATTTCATAAGTAATGTTTGTATAACACTGAATGAAAGGATAAATGTTTTAACAGTTAAGTAGGAATGTTTAAAAGCATTTTCTATACATGATATGATTTAACATGCAGTCATTAGAATAACATTTCTTCATCATTTTTTTTGTGAAATTCCGAGGTTCTACTAATCCATCAAATTAAATTATTTATCTATTCATCAAAAGAAAATTTAACTATGAAAGACTCATTGGCATATATAACAGGAAACACCCATGACAATATTCAAAGTACAAACTACTCTTAATGACTACTGGCAAGGCAATAATTGATACATTCATACAATAGAATATTATATATCTATACTTAATTAAATATAAGTAATTCAATCCAGCAGATAACGTATTAAGCTGCCACCCAAGTCACTTGCTATCTCTAGTTGTGGTGAGGGATTAGAGCATCTTGAGGCTTGACTGATCTCAAATTGAACCACTCACCAGTTTCTATGGCTTGTGTTCAGCTGTCCCCTCAAACTCTCATGCAGTCATACATAGAATTTTTCAGAGGTAGGTAGATTTAGAGTGTGTGACTGGGGTGTGTGATACTAGATTAGTCGACTGATCGGTTGGCACTCTCCCTAAGCCAGGTAGCCTAGATAGAATACAACAGGGGAGGCTAGGGAGATGGCTCAGTGGAATAAGCACTTCCCTGGCAAGTGCACGGGCCTAAGTTCAATCCCTGGTTCCAACAAAGAAAAAGAAAAAAGAATACAACAGGAGTAGAAAGAAGCTGCTAAAGTCATTTGGACTTGTTTGCTCACTGCTTTAGCTGTCTTCTGTGTGTCATGAACTGTTTCTCCTCCATGATGACCCTCCCCCATGCCACCTTCTGTCTTGAAGCCAGCTTACTATAGACTAAAACATCCATGAACTATAAGGAAAATAGGCCTTTCCTCCTTTAACTCTGGGCATTGGCCATGTTGTCTTAGCAATGAGAGAAGTTACTAAGATCAGGGATCTGGTGTGAAGGTGATTATGGAACTCTTATCATGAGCAAATCTTAGAAAAATAATACTGAATGGAAAAAGCAAATCTTGAGGGCCAGGGAGATGGCTCAGTAGAATAAGTGCTTCCCTGGTAAAAAAAAAAAAAAAAAAAAAAAAAGCAAATCTCAATGAATATATAATATTGACAGTGTTCACAGAAAGAAAAACAAAAAAGTATTTTTTTAGGTACATATACATGTGTAGAAAAAGGTATTTTAGAGATCCATGGGAATGATAAATCCAAAATTCAGGATAGAATTACTTGCAGGTAAAGATAGAGGAAAAGTCAGGACAGTAGTTGGCAGACTACAGCTCATGGCCAAATCCAGACCACCACTACTGTTTGTATGGCCCACAAGCTACAAGTGGCTTTCACATTTTATAAATGGTGGGGGAAAAGGAGTAACATTAGTAGCACATAAAATCCTAATGCTAGTGTTGACAATAAAGTTTTATTGGAATATATCCATGCTCATTCATGTAGACATTGCTTACAAAGCTGGGTAGTTATGATGGAGACCTTATGGTCCAAGAAAGCATTAATATTTACTATCTGGCCTTTTACAAAAAGCTCCTTAGTTTAAGGAAGAGTTACACAAACTGAACTCAGTGTTCTACCTCTTGAGAATATTACTTAAGTTCCTAATTTACATAAAATTACATATTTTCTTTTCCATATGATAAACATTATTTTAGAGGGATAATAAATATTTTAAAGAAAATTTGGAAATACTATCTTTTCAAAATAAGTAACTTAGAGTGTAACTTAATATGTAAGATGTCTATAACAAAGATCAACAAACTATGAAGTCAAATGTAGCTTCCAAATGATTTCTAAGGTAAATACTTTCTAGAACATAGCCACACCTATTTGGTTAGTCTTTTACTACTAAGGTAGAACTGAATAAGAGCCTAAGACAGGGGTCTCCTAACCTGATACAGATCTACAGTCTATTAGGAAACAGGCCACACGCCAGGAAGTAAGCAGCTGGCAATGGGGCTACATCTATATTTGCAGCTGTATTCCATGGCCTCTGAGATGCGCTTTCTGTCAAATCAGCATGGTAGATTCTCATAGAAGCATGTACTCCACTATGAACTGCATATATTACAGATTCAGGCTACATTCTCCATAACAAAGCCCAGTAGTACCTGATGATCTGAGGTGGAGTTCCGGTGGTGGCAGGTGGCTGTGAATACAGATTAACATCAGCAGAGAGGTCTGACTACACAGACACTATAATAAATGAATTCCTTCCAGACTTAGGTTAAAACCCTACCACTGAGTGTTAAGTGACAGTTAAGCTAAATCTTGTGGCAGGCTTTATATTGGCAAGTTAGTTGATGTACTTCAATTTTATAGCTGCATCTTGCAGCAGGCCTAAGTCAGAATCTGATGGTTACTTCAGTTCACGCATAGGCTACCCATTGTTTTATTTACCACTTCCACCTGAGCTTTTTTCCTGCATTGCACCATAGTAGTCAGTTTTGGCAAGCCTACCAGCTAACCTAAGCCAAAATGAGTAAGAAACAGACATCACTGGAGAGTTTCTTTGAAAAAGGGGAAAGACGCAATATTGAGATAGCAGAAGGCTGAAGACAGCATTAAAAATTAAACAAAGCTGCATGACAAAATAGCAGAAGTCCTACTTATATGATGTGTTTACTGCTACAGGTTATCAGTTGTATATATGTGGTGAGCAGTTATCCATGACAGTTAAGAAACCATCAAAACTGTTTTGTTACCTGGAGACGAAGTATCTGCATTACAAGACAGCCTTTGGAATTTACTGAAAGCCACCACTTTACCAAATGTGTCTGCATGGCCAGCATCATTTGTATTAGCTAATCACATGCTAACACTAAGAATCCTGCTTGCTGCTAAGGATACTTGTAAACTTTAGAGAGGCTACAATTCAGAAAGTAGTATGTGTTCCTCTTTTAGCTAGTACCATGACTAGACAAATTCATGAAATAACAGAGGATACTGAGACAACTGCTACAGAAGATTAATGAACTGCAGTGGTATATAACACAGATTGATGAGACTACTGATAAACAATGCTTGTTTTGTGATACATTTTTCAGGAGAATGTGCATGTGGAAACATTATATGAACTTTTGTTAGCAACCAACACCATAGAACTATTCATGTCTCTGAATGATTACCTATCAGGAAAACTGAATTGACCATTTTGTACTCGTATATGCATAGGAGGCAGAGCAACTGCCATGACTGGATGGCTACCTGGTTTCATTACTGGGGTCAGAGGTCACTTAAGAAAATGAATCTATGCACTGTGTCATCCTTTCAGAAACACTGGCTAGACATGTCCTCTCTATTTTACACAAAGCAATTTGGCCTTCTAAAGATAAATCATTTGGCAGTTTTTAGTTATTAAGAGCAGCTCCAACAAGTTCATTTATTAAAAAAAATCACCTCTGATAGCATACTCAGAGCCAGAGAATGGCATGCCAAACCTATATACTTGTGTGATATATCTAACCTATTCGATGAACTTACTTTGTCCAAGCCAGCAAATAACATGGCAATATTTGTGTCTATCAATCTGTCCACTTCTCCAAAACCTGTTAATTTACTGGAATATAATTCTTCAAAGTATTTCTGGATTTCAAGGTCTGTTGTGATCTTACTGATTTCAATCCTAGATGCACTGATGTGAGTTTTTCCTCTCTTTTGGTAAGTCTGGCTAAAAACTTACCTATTTTATTTATTCTTTGAAAGAACCAGCTCTTTGATTTGTTCTTTTTTTTAATTATTTTTTTTGCTCTTAATTTCCTTGACTTCCACTTTCATCTCTATAATTTCTCTCCTTAGTTTCTGTTTGGGTTTGGTTGCTGTTTCTCCTCAATTATAGGCTTTTGGAGGATGATATTTAAGAGAGGATGTAATTGGCACAATAAAGGCCAGAAGTAAAAACACATTATGGCATAGGAGATAAGGAAGTGGCTGAAATTAGAGACCATAAATTAATCTGACATTAATCATCTCAACTTTAAATTTTCCAGCAGTGTCCAGAAGTCTGAGGATGATATATAGGCCAGATTCAGTTACATATACTGAGAAAAGATAAACTAGAAAATATGGCTCTATGGGGTACAGAGCAATCAATTACATATATGGGTATCTATGTAAGTCAAATTTCTGTTACTCAAATAGACTTCATTTTATTTTCTGTATTTAGGACAGGGTCCACAGGGTGTACGGGGTCTTACCATGTGGCTTGGATGTAGTGATTCTCCTGTTTTTAGCCTCCTAAGTACCTGGATTGCAGGCACTTGCCACCATACCCAGTTTCAGTCGCTGTCTCAGTGGGCCCTATGGGTGGGGTTGGCACAGCAGACCAGGGATTGAACCCTGGCTGCTGTGCTCTGCCTAAACAGTGTTTTAGTCTGCTGAGCTATCAGGCCGGCCCCAAAAAAAGCATCAATTTTGGAAACATCACAAATGTTCATCAGTAGAAAAATGAATAAACAAATTATAGAACTACATATAATGGAATGATTCAGAAAAAAAAGAACTATTGATACATATGAGTAATAAAAACTATATACTCAATGATTCATGCTTTTATATAAAGTTGGACAAAAACTATAGTAACAGGAAGCACGTCAATAGTTATGTTGAGGGTTGGAAGGTGACAACTTGAAAAGGCTATAACGAAACTTTTGAGAGGTTACAGACCAGTTCAATCACATGATTATGTCAGTGACTATATAACACAGGTGTGTCAATTTTGCATCAAGATATACACTGATTTGGTGAATTTTAATGTATTTAAATCTTATCTTAATATCAAGTAAATTCTCTGAAAACATGGCAGTATGGTCTAACATGAAGTATGTTTTTAAAGATAGTACCTTAACAGTAGCACCCTTAGAGCAGTGAAAACACTGTGTATGACATATTGGAGGACACATGTCATTACCCATTTTTTTCAAATCTATACACTGTATAACACAAAACCAAATCTCAACATAGACTATGGACTTTGGATAATTATGATGTGGTGACTCAGGTTCTTCAAATGTACAAGTCTGGTAAGGAATAACGCTAATGAGGCAGGCTATGCTTGACTTGCGGCAGGGGGGATATAATGGAAAATCTCTCTAATGTTTAATTTTCCTGTGAACCTAAAGCTGCCCTAACAAATCAAGTTTATTTTAAAAAGAAATCTCTTCCACCTGCTTTCATCAATTATTCTCAGATGTAGTCTGGGAGTACAAAAGACAGAATTTTAAGATGACTGCTACGACTTTTTCACCAGTTCCATCTTCCATCTAGTTTATAAATATATAAATACCTAGTGCTATAAATATGATAGATCTCAGGTTAAATGAGTTAACTGGTGTTGAAATAGATAGTACGGTGATTTCTGACCTACTTATGTAAGCCTTTCAATAGTAAGGCTTTTCCTGGCTGCTTGTAGAAAGGGCACTCAGAAGTTTGACTCCCAAGAGGGACTTGATCTGATGCACAGACTTTGTTACACAGCTGGAGAGGCCCTGTGGCCAAAGCCTGAGAGTGGTCTCTCAGAGTAGCAAGTGTCCCAGGCCAGATTCTGGACAAACAATTAAGATCAAAGCTCAATAGCAGAAAGGAAGAACTATGCTAACATCTTGAGGAAGCCAGGAGGGGAGGATATTGCTCCAGCTGCACCTGAGATAATGGCACAGCTGGCTGTCACTGTAATTTCAGCCCTAGGAGATCATGAGCAAATGACTCAGCTTAACATGCCCAATTCTCCACAGGAAATGTCATAATTTTACCCTGTGTTACAGTTTATGTCTAATTGTCCCCCAAAAGCCTCATGCAGTCATGGTGCAGACTTGTAGAGGTTGTGATTAATCCATGATCCAATGCTGGGATTATGGGTGTGAGTGGTACACTTGCCCTGGGGCAGATAGCCTGAATGCAACATAAGAAAGGGAGGCTGCTGCTGCCTCTGTGCAGGTGCTACTGCTCCCCACTCTTTTTTTTTTTGTATTTTTAGGGAAGAGTCTACAGGGTGTTCATGGTCTCACTACAAGAATGGACTCACAGAGATCCTCCTATTTACAGCCTCCCAAAAGCTGGCAGTATAGGCGTGCAATACCACACCCAGTCTCAACTGTTCTCAGCGTGCCCCAGGGGCGGTGCCAGCACAGCAGGCCCAGGGATCAAACCCCTAGCCTCTGCCCGCTTGCAGGTGCTTTAATCTGCTGAGCCATTTGGCTGGCCCGCTCCTCCCTTTTTGCTCTTGCTGTTTTGTGCCGCCATGAACTGCTCCCCTCTGCTATGTGCCAGTCTGCCTTGGAGACAGATGAGTAAGGACTGAAACCTCCACTAACTATGAGCTAAATAAACCTTTTCTTCCTTAATTTTGGGTGCTGGGTATTTTGTCCCAGCAACAAGAGAAAAGTAACCAAGACACCTTGCTTTAAATCCTCTTAATGGTGACTTATTACACAGAAATCAACAGATGGGAACATTTAAAATAGTGTCTCTAGCTCAAGATAAAAGTTTCAATTTAGGACTTAAAATTGATGAGGCTTCTTATCCTTCCCATAATTAACCTCGGCCTCCATTTGTGCTTCTGACTCACCTGCTTCTGACTACCCTATTTCCAGAGAAGACTGGCACATAGGTCAGGATACACCCTGAATGGGGGCCAGCACCATCTTATGAGATAACACAGAAACGAAGAAGGGGGAGCCACTCAATCTCATTCACCAACTTTCTTGAAGTAAGCACATTTTGTGCTCCTCCTGTTGCTGTTGTTGTCACCTTGAAAATCAGACTTCAGGTTCTTCAGTCATTGAACTCTTACCAGTGGCCCCCAGATGACTCTCAGGCCTTCAGTCTCAGACTAGAAACTATACTACTGATATGTCTTGTTCTGAGACTTCAAGTTCTTGGACCAAGCCACCATCGCCTTCCCTGTTTCCCCAGCTCTCACACCATCACTGTGCACTTTTTGGCCTTTTTGAGTGTATCAGTCAATTTTTTAAAAGACCCCCCTTCAAAGAATTTATATTTCATTTTAAAGAGAATAAAAAAACACATAAATAATACAGAATTTTAAAAAACAAGATGTTAAGAATTCAATAATGGTTATATTGCATATTGTTGTCTTCAAAGTACTTGTGCAGATTACTAGATGTAATGTAAGATTATAAAATTGTCAAAAAAATTAAGCATTAACCAATAAACCAAGAGAAATTAATAGTACAATCATCTTAGTTATCTAGTATATTATTTATTTTTCTTTTCCCTTTCTTCTTTCCTTTCCCTCATCCCAGTTGTTCTTTCCTTTTGAACAATTTCTTCCCTTTTCACAATACCTACTGTAACTTTCAGATTGTCTCTTTAGTTTAAGAACCTGAAAGAGTAAAAAAAATCCCCTTTTATACAAACATATATTCTATTCCATTTCTCTGGAGAATCCTGACTAATACACTACACTGTATTATCTTCACATATGCATAACTGTATATACATGTCCAATATTAGATTATGAAGTATTCCATTAAGCTTTATATCACTACTATTCCCAAAATGCTTAACAAATTTGGTAAAACTATTATGACAGTTAATCTTCATTGTGTCAACTTGATTGGCTTAAGTGAGAAAGAAAGAAAGAAAGAAAGAAAGAAAGAAAGAAAGAAAGAAAGAAAGAAAGAAAAGGGAGGAAGGCAGGAAGAAAAGATAAAAATAAAAAAGGAGGAAGGAAAAGAAAGGGAGGAAGGAGGGAAAGAAGAAGAGGAAAAAGAAAGAAGGAAAGGAGGAGGAGGGAAGGGAAAAGAAAAAGATATTAAGAAGAGAGAAAGGCAGGCAGGCAGGCAAGGCACATTTCTGGGTACACCTAGGTGGGCACTGGAAACACCACTCTGGTACTCTATAATCACTGAGCCTTCCTCACTGACATTGGTCCCCTGCCTTGCTTCCCAATGCCCTATGAAGCTTTGTTCTGCCACACCATCACCATGATGTTTTGGCCTTAATCCAGCCAACTATGCACTACTCTCCTTAAACACAGAAACATCATAGCTGAAGGGCAGAGTGGGGGAAGCTGGCCACTTCATAGCACCAAAACAGCAGGGGACAAACCAGAAGAGAAAGGGCCAGGGACCCATCTCCAAGGTCACATCCCATTAACGAGTTTAGTGTTTTCACAATCCAGTCACACTGACAATGAAGACTAACTAGTATATAGACAAAGGTGCATTAAGAGCAAGGCTACAACTATGAATCAGGGAAATGAGAACCTAAGTAAAGAGTTTTATGGGAAAACTGAATTCATAGATCTGAAAACGCACTTTTGAAATAAAAATAAACTCATATGGCCTGAAATAGCTGAGGAAAGAAAACTAGAGTATATTTTAAAAGTGGGCTAAAATGCTAATTATTAAATTAACATTAGTAACATTTAATTAACATTAAATTAACTTATTAATTTAATTCGTGCTTTATTCTGCATAGCTTCCCGCTTTCGTTGTAGAAATTCTTCTACTTGTTTAACTCTTTCTAAAACTAGCTGCCCTTTTTGCCTAATTTGGACAAATCATAGAGTCCTAGGAAAGAGAAAAAAAGACTTTAAAAAAAACATGAAATAAAAGTATAGAACAAAAGGATATTAGATACAAAAGTTCTAATCCATCAGTCTACCAGTTTTCTTGAAGTGAAAAAGAAAAAGCAATATTTAAACCTGTTTCCTCATCTTTAAAATAGAAATAAGAGGGCCAGGGAGACAGTGGACTGTTCCCTGCACTGCTTAGGCAAGTGCAGGGAACAGAGTTGGATCCCTGGCACCACATGCTGTGCTGGCCTTGTCACTGGGCACATTGAGTCAGCCACCGAGACCAGGCATGGTGAGGCACACACCTGTAATCCCAGTGCTGGGGAAGCTGAAAACAGGAGGATCACTACCAGTCCAAGCTGCGCAGTGAGACCCTATGCCAAATACATTTTAAAAAACAAACAAACATGTACATTGAAAACAGAATCATAAAAACTAACCATATTTCAAAGAAAAAAATCTTATGTTGAATAATTATATTAAAAAACTCAAAAATTTACTATTTGTAAAATTATGGCATATAATAAATCTAATCAAAATATATTATCATCTAATTAATTACTTCTTTTTATTCAATCTATTTAAACTTTATGCATTCATGGTAATTTATGATTGCAAAAAATACTTAGAATGACAAACAGGAGGAGCTGGGGAAATGGCTCAGTGGAATAAGCACTTCTCTGGCAAGCTCAAGGGCCTGAGTTCAATCCCTGGTTCCGCCAAAAACAAAACAAAAAAGAATGACAAACAGGCACATTTCTTTTTCTTTTTTTTCAGGCACATTTCATTGATTTATTTCTTAGGTAAATGGGATGCTTTATGGGTAATGAGCTGACAACAATAATCTTTAGTTGTTTTATAAGCAAAAGATCACAAAATATTTGTGTAACTGAGTTACTATATTCATTTCTGTTTTTAAAGAAAGGAACCAAAGCAACAACAGAATTTCACTCTATGTAGAAAACATATAGCAGAATGCAGATTAAGTACAATATAACAGAACTTTATAGTCTCCAAATTACTTTGGAATATATTTAAATATATATTTGTGATAGTATCAGAGATTGAGTCTAGGGTCTTCCTGCTGAACATTCTCAGCTCTTTGTATTTTTAAATTCTGAGAAAGGTTCTCTCTCAGTTGTTTAAGCAAGACTCAAATCTGCCCTTCTCCTGCCTTCGCTTCTCAAGTTCTGCTATTTTAGGCACATGTCACCTTGCCCGCCACAAGCCTGTTTATTTACACTTACATTATTCCAAAATTTCACTTTAAACATTAACATGTTCCAAAGTTCAAAAAAAGTCATACCATATGTCCTTCGGCTCGTGCTTTATTCTGCATAGCTTCCCGCTTTCGTTGTAGAAATTCTTCTACTTGTTTAGCTCTTTCTACAACTAGCTGCCCTTTTTGCCTAATTTGGACAAATCATAGAGTCAGCAATGCGCAACATTATTTCAAACAGTTAAAAATCATATTTATTTTAAATATTTTTCACTGCAAAATATGACACAATTTTTTTTTCTGTTTTGAGACAGGGTCTCACTATGTAGACCAGACTGGCCTTGAACTCTACCCAGCCTCCCAAGTGTTGGGATTACAGGTGTGTGCCACCATGCCTGGCTACTCACCGCAAAATACAAAGGCTGATTAAAAATAAAAACTTCCTTTTGTAATGCAGAAATTGCTACATGGTATCTACTACCTCAATCATGTTTTAGTATTTTAAACAGAAGTAAAATTTATAATACTATTCAAATCTTGACAAGGTTTCTTCCATATTTTTTTGACCTGTTCTACTTGTAGACACACATAATTATTTTAGACTACATTTATAAAAGAATCTAAACAGTTTCCAAGTTTATTTCACACCTCTATCAAACACAGTAGGAATCTTCTTTAATCAATAGTGAAATCAAATGAAAGCAATAAAGCTAAATAGCATCATATGGTTAATTGTAGAAGTGCAAGAAAAACAGCAAGTTGAAGACTATGCTTCTTAGTACAACATAAAAATTTCTACATCCTTTCTTTAGGATCAAAAGCAAGTTACGTTTTGAGAAATACATAAAGGAATATGTCTTCTGGTAGGATTTAAACATTTCTTGTTGGTCATGGTGACACAAACCTATATCCTAGCACTCAGGAGGCTAAGGCAGAAAGATTGTTGTGAGTTTTAGGCCAGCCTGGGCTACAAAGTGAGTTCAAGGCCAGCCTGGGCTACAAAGTGAGTTCAAGGCCAGCCTGAACTCTATAGCAAAAGGACAAACAAAAAAAAGATTTAAGTATTTCTCATTTTTAGATTTCAAATAATAATTGGGGAAGGGAGGGTTATAGTGGATTAAAACGAGGACCTCCACACTGAGTTACATTCCCCCAGACCTTTTTAAACTTTAATCTTGAGACAAAATTTCACCAAGTTGCTAAGCTGTTCAAGCTGGACTTGAACTTGCCATTCTCTTACATCAACCTCCCAAGAATGCTAAGATGACATTACTACCATACCTAGCTTAATTTCTTTAACATTATTTTTGCAACTACTATGGTAATGAAAACATTCAAAAATATTTTAAGTATAAACTCAAGCTGCAAAAACTTAAAATCTGCTACATAATATTGCTATGTATGATACTGGTCTAAGGATTGTTTATCTTATGTGGTACTACTTAACAGAGGTTTGTGTAAAATTTCCCTTAGGAATATTCATTCTAGGAGTAGATAATTTCTTTTCTTTTTTTTTTTTTTTTTGCAAATATAAAGGGCTTTATTCACTTCTGTCATCAAAGTACAAAACACACACACACAAGCTCCTCGGGGACATATGGCCTCAGACTTCAAACATGGTGCAGCTGCTGCACAGCGCCTTCTACACACATTGCTGCAGCTGCACATGCAGGGGAAGAGAGCAGAACTGTGTTAGGGATGATTATGCTCTACTGGGCCATCGGTGTCCAAGCCCAGGACACCTCAGAACATGTCCTATTTGCAGAAGGGCTATTCGGACAATGGCAGTTCAGAGGTATTTGGGAGCAACCTCCTGCAGCGGGCAGCCTAACTCAAATGTGGGCTGTGGCTCAGAAATCTGGGTTTTTCTTCCTTCCCCACTGGGTAAGTAGATATGATCAGAAAGGATGTCACCTGAGAACAAGTGTCCTACTGAGAAGCCCACTAAGGGAAGAAAACACAAGGACAAAAGACAATATGGCAACTGACAGCAAGGATTCTTGGCAGCCAACTGATGACAAGAGGGGGCCCAAAATAGATGCTCCCGCAGAGCCTCTGCAGGATCCCACCCTGCTGGCACCCTGCCTTGGGTTTCCAGCCTCCAGAAGTGTGACAGTACATTTCCGCCATCTGAGCTGACCAGATGAGCCTGACTCAGCCTTGGAGGCCCATGGTGGCCTGAGCTGGGTCTCACAGAGGACAGTGCGTACTCCAGAACCTCCTAGAACTCACAGGGTTACACTGAAAGCACAAAGGCTCTTAAGGGTCACTTGCAGGACACAGGACAGCAACACACTGCATGACCACAGTAAGGACACACAGCGAGATGAGCAGAGTCAGAGCTATTGGCTACAGCCCTGCACAGGAGCCAATGAGCAGCCCCAGAAGCTTGTCTATAAGCTGGGGGAGAGCAGGCAGGGTTACCAGGTCAACTGAGATGTGGTGGCCAGCTGGGCCATGTCTCAGGTAAACTAGGGCCATGCTAGAGAAACGCCTCTTGCCCAACTACCCTAGGGTTTGGGGTCCTGACCCTGGAAGTCAGGGTGTATCAGAATGAAGCAGCAGGGCAGAGGCAGAAGGCTTCAGTGGATAGGCCCAGCTCCCATGCCCAAGGACCCCACTTCTGGCCACTGACCCCAAGCAAGTCACTTATTTGTAAAGCAGTGCAGAAAGCTGACCTCCTGCACTGTGGCCAGGAGAGAAACATGCCACAAGGGAAGTCAGAGTCCCCTGGATACCACAGCATGTCTGGGCACAAAGAACAGAAAGCAGAGGTGTGAGGAGATAAGGGTCAAGGAGGGGAAGACCCTGAATCCAGCTACATGGAGGGCTCTCGTGGCTCTGGACTAGATAATTTATATAGCTGGTTTAAGGGCCTGTTAGCAAATGATTCTCAGATGTGTATGAGTAGTTGATCTTAATCTAGTTCTACAATGCCAAATTAAGAAATGAATATCCCTACAGTCATGTTAGCTTGGTTAAGAATGAGCAATTTGTCCACCCCTCTAAAATGTACATATGTTGTCCTCTAGCAGTTTTACCGTATGACTCTGAGATTAATAAGGTAAGTCCAGGCTGAATGCAACCTGTCTCTGTATGTATCCAGGCAAGGCTGCATCCTGCCTTGATTACAGCCCCATTTATATGAGCCTGAGCTTGAAGTGGGCAGATAAACTATCAGGTGTTGGGCTCAGGCACATCATCTGCAAATGGGTGACTGACTACTGGAGGTCTGAGCAGCTTACATCACCACACACAGTGAGATAAAACAGCAGATTTCTCCCCTATGTACTTTTTTCTTTTTTTTTTTTTTTGGTTGTACTGGGGATTAAACTTAGGACCCTGCACTTGCCAGGCAAGCATTTATTCTACTGAGCTATCTCCCTGGGCCCATTCCCTATGTATCTTGATTGCATTAACTTTTTTCTTTAAGCTTTACAGAAATAAAACATGCTTCAATTCCCATCTTAAAATACTATATGTATACAATGGAATACCTTGTCAGTTTGAATATCCAATTGGAATATGTTAATGCTACAGCTGTTCAGAATTATTTTACTGAAATAATAATTTCATATGACTAATAATAGTCATATGTATCAGAGCTTCAATTCACAAATTTTCACATGAATGTACATGCAGTAGTCTATCTCCTTTCTGTAGTTATATGAATTATAAGTATTTTATAACTGTAGTCATTTCCTAAACTGGTTTAAATAAGCAGGGTGTTTTATTTTCTGTCTGTCTGTCTGTCTGCCTATCTGTCTGTCTTCTATCTATCTATCTATCTATCTATCTATCTATCTATCTATCTATCTATCTATCTATCTATCTATCTATCTATTTTCATGGTACGGGAATTGAACTCAGGACCTTGCACTTACCAGGCAGATGCTTATGCTGCTGAGCTATATCCCTGGCCCAAACAGGTTGTTATAAAATATACAATAATTCTGGTTTGTTTGTTTTTTCATTTTGTTTTGTTTTTTTGAGAGAGTCTTACTGTAATGCTCAGTCTGGCCTCAAACCTATGGCAATCCTTCTGCCTCCGCCTCCTGAGTGCTGGGATTATAGGTCACCACACCTGGCCATAACATTCTTTTGATGCCATTTCTTTTTCTTCTATTTATTAAATAAATCCTTAATTATATGGCCAGTATTTGTTACATTTTATCAGTCTTTAATGATAAAAAGGTGACTAAATCAGAATTCCAGGAAATAAGTTTTGTTTCAAACATACAAAAATCAGTTTCACAAACTCAGTGGCTCCATATGTTTCAAAACTACAAACCAAGTCTTTTTCCTATGTATTACTACTCATTACTCCATATATACCAAGATCATATTCTTATGTACTCTAGCTCTTATTTTTATTGTCATTATTCTCTCAAGTAGTAACACTATGTTAACCTTTTGTCACAAACTATGAGCTTTCTTATAGAAATAAAGATGAAAATAGTCAATTTATTTCTTGATAGTTATTCTGTTCATGAACCATTAAGAATTCATATGTAAATGCTATTTTATAAAAATTATAGTTATACCGTGATATCAATAAAACATTAAGATGGATTAATGAATGGTAGAAACATATTAAATGTAAAAATAGAAATTTTATATTTGAACAGTAAAATACAAACATAACACAATGAGTTAAAAGTATCATACAATAGCAAAAAGTATTATCATGTAATGGGCCAGTGAGATAGCTCAGCAGACTAAGCACCTTAAGCAAGCACAGGGGCCATCGATCAATCCCCAGCACCACAGGCCTCACTGCCCCTGCCCTCGGGCACACCAAGCTGGGCACAGAGACTGGGTGTGGTATATACACCTGTAACCCCAGCCCTGGGGAAGCTGAAAACAGAAGGATCACTAGGAGTCCGACCTGCATAGTGAGATCCTGTAACAAATACTTAAAAAAAAAAAAAAAAAAAGTTTAAACAGTGAGATAACTGTATTCTTTGAATAAAAACAAATTATTCTAAGACAAACTTTTCTTTTATTCCCTGATAAGGGGAAATAGTTCCTGTTTTTCATATTGTAAATGAATGAGGAAGTAAGATCTTCAAAGGAACTTCCTATTCACTAAGCTTAAATTTTTTACTGATAAAAGAAACTTTAGGGCTGGCAAGATAGCTCAGTGGTCTAAAGCGCCTCTCAGGGACCACGGTTCGATCCCCAGCACCACATGCCATGCCAGCCCCTCCCCCCAGGGCGGGCTGAGCTGACCCCACCCCCCGCAAAAAAAGAATCAGTGATGTGTAGCGAGACACTGTAATAAATAAAAGAATTTTAAAAAAAAATACTGATGCTAATCTTTAGGGAGGTTAGCATTTGTTTAAAAAAAAAAAAAAAAGAAACTTTAAAATCCAAGGATGACTACAAGTGTAATATTGAAAGTGGTGAAAATACTAGAAAAAAAGAAAATATGTAACTTATTAGCAGCTAAAGAAATTTTTTAAAGTATAAAATTAAAGCAAAATAGTACATTTTGAAATGAAGTTTTCACTGCCTTCTATACTTAGTATACAAAAGGTTAATAACACATAAGTCTGAATCTCATCACAAGATGCCTATAAGAATGGTGGATGACGAGGAGGATAATGATGACAGAAGTGAAAAGTAGTGACTAATATTTAATCAGGCTCCCATAATAGGTGCCTGATTATCCTCTTTATTCAGTCATTGTGTTTATGAATTTGTATACATGTTGACTTTCTTCACACTCCCCAAAACTAAGGTTCTTAGCACTTTCAGGATCTTTTGCAACATGTGCAAAACTGTGAAATTATTTTTCTTAATTTCAAGTATTGGAGTATATACTCTATGATAAGAAAAATAGGAGATGTGGATATAGTTCAGTGGCATAGCTCTGCCTGCTAAGTGTAAAGTCCTGAGTTTGATTCCTGGTACCAAAGGAAAAAAAAGGTTATTTTTCAATAGTAAAAGGTAAAATTTTTAAAAAGTAACTACCTAAATGAGACAGAATGGTTTGTTAGCAGAGATAGTTTGGTTGAAGCCTGATCATATTAGTATTTTCAAAACAAAAAAACAGAAGAAAATAGTGACAACAAAAACCCTACTATGATCATAAAGCTCTAAGTGTGAGGAAGAGCACAAGAATCCCTTTAGGGGAGTGCTATCCAGGACCTGAGGGGATGTCAGCGTACAGCTTTGAGGCCTTTTACAAAAAGAGGAAGACTAGTTAGTTCAGGCTTAGAATAGTAGGAACATGTGACTGGCCAGTGTTGGGCCTTTTACCAGTAGTTGTCCATAACTAAGTTTTCAGCAGCTTTCAACAATACAAGGAAACTATAAAATCTATATAAATCCAAAAATTATTTAATCCAAAAGTATGTGTAGTCTAAAAGTATGTCATCCTCCTATTTTTTTCTACATTGAAATGTTCATTATTACCAAAGACTACAATTCAGGCTCCTAAATTTTTTTCTTTTAATGTATTTGGTACAGGGTCTCACTATGTAGCTTGGACTCCTAGTCATCCTCCTGTTTTCAGTCTCCCCAGTGCTGGGATTTCAAGCGTGCACCCCTATGCTCGAACTCTGTGGCCAGCTTAGCCCACCCTGGAGGATGGGGATGGTGTGGCCTGTGGTGCCAGGATCAAACTGTGGTCCCTGTACTTGCCTACGCAGGCGCTTTATTCCACTGAACTATCTTACTGGCTCCCAGGCTCCTAAGTTATTTTTAAAAATTGACTTGGTGGGTAAAATTAGAAGTTGAATATCTTTAAATTAAGTCCTTAATTTAATTTAATTTACTTATTTTTTTACTTTATAGAATTAGTCAGTAACTCAATATAAATTAAGGCCAGAAAACTGAGTAGAGTCTATCTAGGTAAAATAGGGAGAGACAGAGGCATTCCAAGTAAGGAAAGAAGCAGGTACAAAGGAATAAACAGAAGAAAAAAAAAATCACTATCTACCTCCCTAATCTCAGAAGCACCGACAGAAGCAGCAACTAGATGATGACATGGAAGCATACAAGCCTCTAAGAGAACCTACAGACTACATAGGAACTATAATTTGATCCAATAAGAAATGAAATCCCATTTCTTCAATTTTCTTAATTTATGCTGTTTATAAACCTTTGCGAAGACTCAAACATACCTCAAACTTATTTCAAACTCCTGCTTTGTTTTGTTTTTTGAGGTGCTGGGGATCAAAGCCAGGGCTCATGTATACTGGGTACAATGTGACTACCACTGATCCCTACTCCTTTTACTATTTTTTATTGTTTTGTTTTGTTTTAAATTTTGAGACAAGGTTTGCTAAGCTGGCCTGGCTGGCCTTGGATTTGTGTTTTTTCTGCCCTGAGTAGCTGGGATTACAGGCCTGTGTTGCTATAATACACAGCTTCTATTAAATTTTATCTTAAGTCAGGTGAGTTATAGTTATAGTCTGAGATTATTTTGTCTCTTGATGAATTTTACTCTTTTCTAGAAATATGATTATACCCTAAAATTTTTATGCTTTTCTTAAAAGTGAAGATTATTTTAAGGAGGATAAACGTTTAAAACAAAGCAAAATAACACTAGAGCGCCTAGATTCTGGTAAATAAGTAAGCTTAGAAGCAATGGTTCTGTCTTAACAGGTAAAAAAGCTGAACAAATGAAAAATCAGCTACTCATTAGATCCATCAGAGAAGATAAGGTAAGAAGGCAAATTGCTGTCCCCAAAGCTGTAGAGACAGACAGGCAGACAAAGAAAATCACAACTTACCAGAGCACAAGTATCCATGGGAATCACCATCAGGTTAGAAAAACAGACTATAACTGATGAATCACTCAGGCTCAGTGAGGAAAAGTCTGAAACTCCTGAGCACTTAGTCTTAGAAGGACTCTTGCACTTTTTTGACTTCTATGTTTAGGAACTCTACCAGCTTCTCACAGTAAAATTATTAAAAAAAAAAAAACAAAAAAAAAACTCTTCTAGTTTCCAAGAGGAAGAAAAAAATAATCACTTAAAAATATGGTACAGGATTCTGTTTGTAATAATTGCTTACCTAAAAAAGAAATTATTTTGGTAATAAATCATCTGCTGGGGATTTATCAGTTTCACCTACCTAGGGAAAAGAAAGTGGTCACTTCCATCAGCTGTAACCGTCTACAGGGGAAGGGCAAAGACACAAACTCAGCCCTTTTCAGCTATCCTGACCTATCGAAAGGGAAAAAAAGTGAAAAATCACAGCCCAGGAGCAAAAGCTAACCAAAAGAATGAGATATATCATAGAACACTTCTCTCTTCTCCACAGATTACTACTGTATTACTAGAGGCTTATTTACAGTTACTTTTACCTATATCATAGCCACATTTCAATGAAAGGTAACAAGGCAAACTAAAAAGCACAATTTGAAGGGATTCAACAAACATTAGAACCAGAGTCAGATGTGATAGGAATGCTGGAATCATGAGATCAAGAGTTTTTAAAAAAACTATTATCATAAGAAGGTCTTTAATTAAAAAAGCAGGAAGAGACAAAAATTCTAAGAAAGAATAAAAATGAGATGTCAGAGGAAAGAACCACCATAACAGAAATGAAAAATGCCTTTCAAGGGCTCAGTTGTAGACAAATGGAGGCAGGCAAAGAACCTTTAACCAATGGTAAGAGAAACTTCCAAAAGTAAAAGTAGGCTGGGGAACTAGCTCAGCAGTCTAAGTGCCTGCCTGGCAACTACAAATATCTTCAATCCCCTGTTCCACATGCCACCCCTGGGCCCACAGTGAAGGCCATAAAATAGGCCTGGTGGCTCATGCCTAAAATCCCAGCCCTGGGGAGGCTGAAGCATATATATGTATGAAAGTAAAAGAAAAAAGACTGAAATAAAAGTGAACAGAATATCCAAGAACTGTGGGACAATTACAAAATGTATAACATACATGTAATGAAAATATCAGAAAAGAAAGGAACAGAAGCATCATTTACAGAAATAATGACTAAAGATTTCCTCCAAACTAATTCAAACATCAAACCACAGATCCAGATAACATGAAGCATATGCCAATCAATAGAGCATCAAAATATAGGAGGCAAAAAATGACAGAATTGGAAGTAGGAAAATATGAATATACTATTACAGTCAGAAACATCAATACTCCTTTGTCAAAGTGAGCACATCTACCAGGCAGAAAAATCATTAAGATATAACCTAACTCAACATCATCATCAACTTGTACAATTAACATCTATGGACTACTTGACCCAAAGACAACATTCTAAAGTTCATATGGATACTCAATAGCCCACGCAGGGCCTGAAACAAAGCTGAACAAATGTAAAAGAAGAGCTATTTCTGTTCTTATACCACAATGGAATTAAACTAGAAATCAGAATCAGAAAGGTAACAGGAAAACTTCAACACATTTCTAAGTAACACCAGGTGAAAAGAAAGTCCCAAAGAAAATTTTAAATAATTTGAACTCAATAAAAATGAAAACACACATCAAAATCTGCAGGACAGCGTAAAAGCATTACTTACTAGAATGTTCTAGCACTGACTACAAATATGACAAAAGAACAAAGATCTAAAACCACTCACCTCATCTTCTACTTTTGGAAACTGAAAACAGAAGAGTATATTAAATCCAAAGAAGCAGAACAAAGGAAATAATAAAAGAGAAAATCAATAAAATCAAAACAAGAAGTCAACAAAAAGGAGTCAATAAAGCTAAATGCTGGCTACCTGAACAGATCATTAAAATCAATAAGCCTGTAGCAGGGCTAAGAATAAGAGAGAAGACATTAATTATTAATATCTAAAATGAAAGAAAAACACCATTACAATTCCATAGGCATTATAAGAATAAAGAAGTAATACAAGCAACTTTATGCCCGCAAATTTGATAACTTAGATGGAACAGACCAATTCCTCAAGGAACGATTGGTAAAAATTCATGCAATAAGAAAAAATATAAATAAATAAATAAAAAGGAAAAAAAATACTCTGAATAGGCCCATATTCATCAAAAAAAATGTATTAATAACTTTCCTAAACTCACCAGGCCCAGAGAGAAACAATGCGGAATTCTACCAAATATTTAAGAAAGAAATTATACCAATGTACTTAAAACAAAGCATCAAAATGTATGAGGCAAAAACTGATAGAACTATAGGGAGAAAAGATGAATACAATTTCTTACAAAAAATTGAAAGAGCATTTCTGAACCCATCTCATAAGAAACTTGCACTCTAATTCTCCCATGAATACAGACACAAAAACATTAGCAAATTGAATCTAACAATGCCAAAATTAAGAGAAAGTTATGTCAGATGTGCAAGACTGGATCAACATACAAAATTCATTGTATCAACAAACTGAGAAAGAAAAATCACCTGTCATAGTAGTGTACACCTGTAATCCCAGCATTCAGGAGGCTGAGCCAGGAGTATTTCTAATTCAAGGCCAGTCTCTGCTACACAGAGCTTCTGTCTAAAAAAGCCTCAAAAAACAAAAACCCAGGACAAAACAAAAGAAAAATCACAAGAACATATCAATTGTTGCAGAAAATCATTTTACAAATTGCAACATTCATGGAGCATGGGGGGAAGGAGAGCTGATTCAGAAAACTAAAACTAGAGGGGAAGGAACTTCTACAACTTCATTAAGAATATCTACAAAAACCTCAAACTTAACATCATAACTTAATGATAAGAAACACGAAGTTTTCCTGCTATGATAAAAATAAGACAAAGATGCCCTTCCTACAGAAGTACTAGCTGATGCAGGATGACGAAAGACAATATTGGGAAGGAAGAAACAACACTGATTTTGTTTATAGATGACATGATTGTCTATGTGAAAAATCCTGAAGAAGTAACCAAAACATTTCCTAAAATTAATAAGCAATTTTGAAAAGGCTACAAGATACAAGGTTAACTTACAAAGTTACATTCCTAAGTACCAACAACAAACAAGTGATTCTGAAATTAAAAACATGTTATAATTTACATTAACAACCCCCAAAGGAAGTATGTAGGTACAAATGTAACAAAATATGCATAGATCTATATGAGGGAAACTACAACAGTCTAAAGAAAAATACAAAAGAAGAACAAAATCAACAGAGAAATATCTAGTCCAACAGAAAGAACAAGAAGATTAATATTGTCAGGATGTCAATTCTTTCCAAATTAATTGATATTCGACCAATCTTAGTTAAAAATTTTGTTGATATTGACAAACTGACCTAGTTTATATGAAGAGGGGAAAAATTAAAAAACAAAAACCCCAAATCAGAATACCTAACTCAATATTTAAAGAGAATAAAGCCGGAGAACTGAAATTATATAATTTTAAGGCTTATTATAAAGCAACTATTATCAATACAGCATGGTATTGGCTAAAGCATATATGCAGTGTACAACTCTATCAGCAGACAAACAGCTTAGATATAAATCCACAAAACCACAGTCAATTTATCCATGTGAAAGGAGCACAAGTAATTCAAATGAACAAGTATTTAACAACTGGGCATCCACATGCAAAACAATGAATCTGGATATACACTTTATAACTTTCACAAAACTCAAAATGAAGCAGACAAAAATGTAAAACACAAAACCATGAAACTCCTATAAGACACCTTGTGAAAAAACCTAGATGAAACTGGGTATAGTGATAGATAGCTTTAGATACAGCATCAAAGGCACAGTCCATGAAAAAAAAAAAAGGACTTCATTAAAGTTACAAATGTCTTCCCTACGGAAGACAGTATCAAGGAAATGAGAACACAAGCCATGGACTGCAAAAGACATATCTGGGATGTGGATATAGCTCAGTGATACAGTGCTTGTCTAGCATGCCTGGGACCCTGGGTTTGATCTTCAGTACTGAGAAAGAAGAAAAGAATCTGATAAAGTGCTATTCAAAAGACACAAAGAACTAGTAAACCTTCATAAGCTCATGCATAAACCACTTTAATGAGTAAGACCAAAACAGACAACCACGAAAAAAGATGAAGAAAATAGTATAACAATATTTGAATGGTAATGGAATACCTATCTCTAACAAAACTAAACAAAAAAGGGGGATATAAATGTAGGACCAATTTGTAGTGAAAAAATATATTTACATATATATCTGTACATACAAAATAGGATAGATATAGTTACTTTCTCTTAGTTCAATGGGAATAAAGAGTCATACTAATAGTGCTTAGAAAAGATGTCTGCATCTTGTACTATGAATTACTATGAAGACAACAATATGCAATGTATTAATTATTGTAACTCCTACTAACTTGTTCTGAAATTGTCTCATTGCTATTTCTTTCTCAATAAAACTAATAAAAAAGAGAAAAACAGAATAAAGTATATAAAAGATGCTCAACATCACATGTCACTACAGAATTACAATTCACACGTTAGTGTGATGTCACCATATACCAGTTAAAATGGTCAAATCCAAAACACCAACACTACATGCTAGAGAGGATGAAGGGAAGGATCCCCTGGTGAGATCCACTGCCATAGAAATGCAAAATGGCACAGATACTTTAAAAGGTGGTCTGGTTGGTCTTTTACACAACTAAACATATGCTTAACATATGATCTAGAAATCATGCTCCTGTATTTACCCAAATGAGCTGAAAATATATTCACCTAAAAACATACATGCTGCTATTTGTAGCAGCATTATTTACATGGCTGCTTTGCTATAACTTGCAAGTAATGAAGAGGTAGGTTCATGGGTAGACTGTGGTATATCCATAGATCAGAATACAATTCAGTGTTACATAGAGATGAGCTATCAAACCATGCAAAGATATGGAGATATTTTCAATGAGAAGCCAATCTAAAATGGCCTTATACTGCATGATTACAATCAGATATTATTCTGGAAAAAGTAAAACTATGAAGAGAGTAAAGTAACCATGGTTGCTAGGGGGGGTGGAGGGAGAAGAGAGGAAAAAATTGACAGGGCACAAAGGATTTGTAGGGCAGTGATATTATTTCATATGCTGTTACAATATAGACCCATACACATTTGTTAAAAGCCATAGAATGTGCAACACCAAGAGTGAGCTTGTTACAGTTTGTATCTAGCTGTCCCCCAAAAGCCTCAGTTGTAATCACTGGGCAGACTTCTAGAGTTTGTGATCAATTCACGATCCTATGGGATCATGGGTGTGAGTACTGCACCCAGCCTGGGGCAGATGCCTGAATGTAACTTAAGGGAGACAGACTTGCTCTCTGCAGCCATTGTTGCCTCTACTCCTCCTTTTTGCTCTCTGCCACATGCCCCTCTGCCTTGGAGTCAGCTGAGTATGGACTGAAACTTCCAGTAACTGTAAGCTGAATAAACTTTCCTTCCTTAATTTTGAGTGTTGGGTATTTGCCCCAGCAATAAGAAAACAGTAACTGAGACAGAATCCTAATGTGAGATTTGGATGCTGATAGGGGAGTGCTGCCTGTGTGTGGATAAAGGGCATACGAGAACTTCATTTTTCCATTTAGTTTTGCTGTGAACCAAAAAAATGCATATATACTAGAAAGACTTACACTAAAGGTAGATAAAAATCTCACACAACATATGCTTTACCATTCAACAAAAATACATGTGACCTTTCCTTTCTCAAAAATGGAATCTACAATTTGCTTCACATATTGTTTTTAATTTATAATATATTTATGTTATTTTAGACTTTTCTCATGATTTGTTGTACTCAAGTACATTTAATTTTAAAATGTACTTAAGGGCATTTTAATCACCTATTATAATTTGGAAAGGGAGTCATAAAATTTTTAGAACATTTTAAAATTATAAAGAAATGATGATGTAACTAAAATTTCACAAAACGTTATCTGTTCTAATTCACCAAAATGGTTTATAAAACAAATGGGAATGTTTTCATTCCCATATATTTCTAAGAAAATATATATGCATACTACTGAAAAAAATGGACTATACAAATTACAACTACTGCCAGTTACAAAGATTAAATTTAAAATTAGAATAGGAAAGGGCTGATGAAAAAGATCACAAAGAAGTATAAATCAGAGATGAATGTGAAGAGGAAACATGCTAAGACAACAAAGAGAAAAATAGGCTTCTCAGTAATGAAGAAAATATAAAGTATGCTTTGGAGTTCTGCATAAAGTGTGAGTCCATTTAAATCTATACTCTGATTTATTTAAAGCAAAAATGGATGAAATTATTGCTACCATATGTTGTTAAAACTTATCACATGTTCCTTCAAAAAGTATGCTCAGTCTAAACATGTAAATAAGCAACAAAAGGCTAAATTGAAGAGTTACATGTCTGTAATAATGAATTCAAGGACCAATGTTGTACCTGAAAAAGTTATCCTAGCGAAGAGGCAAAAAATATTCCACGTATTCATGAAGAAAACATTTACAGGTGTAGATACTAAGCTACATATGACAAAAGACAAAGTTACAAACAAGGATGAATTCATGGAGCATCACAGTCCAACCTGTTTGCATTGGCTTGTTTAGACACGGCCTTCAATCTTTTCAAAGTTTTTCTAATAGCATCAGCATCGGGGAAATGATGATGACCTGCAGCCCCATTAGGAAATCCTGGACGAACTCCAGGTAGAATTTCTCTGCAGATAAATATGCACAGTGACTCTCATTACTTTTTCTGAAGCACAGCACAAGTAACTTCTGTAGAACACAGCCATACCTTTCTGGAAGCCCTTGATCACGCATCTCTCCTCTCCATTTCACTTCATTATCTTCTACTCTTTGTTTCTGCATTTGATCAAAAATGGCATGGTAATGTTCATACTGTCCTCGAGAAGAACAAGGTGATGGAGCTACAGCCCCTCCACTGCCAAAAAAGGGAGCCTGGGGATTAAACAAAGAGCTCTCACACGTTTATCTTCTAAGGTCTGAAAGGCCTATGCTATTCTCAAAAGAAAAAAGTAAATTTTAACTTTCAAAGAGCAGTTATTTAATTTGACTGTATTAATAAACATGGCCAAAAGCAAAATATTCTTGTACTATGATATAATCAACAATCAAAAAGTTGAGTTCTCAGTTACTAAAAAAATTTAATGTGACAAACAAAAACATCAAAATGTCATTAAATACATGCAAATATGAAGAAATCTAGATTTAATTAAAAGATATTGAAACAAGTTTATAATATACAATTCAAGAGATCTATTCTACAAAATTTAAATGTGCATAGCCTCTATGAAGAACAGAACCTGCTTATATAATACAGGAGCTTATATTTAACAAAAACATTTACATTTGGCTTTTAACATACTCAAAATCTACTCGCCTAGTAAATATGAAGGTATAAACACTAAAACATACTATATGTAGATGAAAGAGTCAAAATATAGTACCTATCCTTAGTTTCAAAACATGCTGGGGAAGAATACACAGAGCTGAGAAACCTGTCAATCATGCAGCAAATGAATATGGGATACATCCAGTAGTATGTACTAAGTGAATTCATGGTAAAAAAAAAAAAATATATATATATATATATATAATATATATATATATATCAAAAGGAAAAACTCCTATTAAAAAAAAAAAGTCTAGGGTTGGGCGTGGTGGTGCAGGCCTGTAATCCCAGCACTCAGGAGGCTGAGGCAGGAGGATTGTTGTGAGTTAGAGAGCAGCCTGAGCTACAACATGAGTTTAAGGTCAGCCTGAACTGCATAGTGAGACCCTGTCTCAAAAAGACCAAAAAAAAAAAAAAAAAAAAAGTGTTAAAAATGTCTTTTTTTTTTTTTTTTTTAAACTTGTTTTCAAGTCAAAGAATTAAGACTGAAAATGAGCCACACATATATGTGGGTGGTAGAGATAGGACAGAAAAGATGTCTGGACAATGATACAATTAGAAGGAAGGCACACAGGGAGCATTACACCTGATAAATGTTCCTTCAGGTAAGTTCTGCTGATGTGCATTGTATGCATTCACACAAGCACAACAGAAAACATTTCTAAGCTCTAGAAGCAGTAGTATACCAGAACATCCTAATGATCAATAAATCAATATTATACATTATAAGCAGAAATAAGACAGAGATCAAAGTAGAGAAAAAATAATTCACTGACACCAAGCCCAGAAGACTAGAAGTATAGAAAGGGAATCAATGAAAAACAAACTGATCAATGGACTTATGGATTCTCTGCAGGACAATAAAAGAAAAAGGAAAAGACACAAAGATACAATCACAGAGACATAGGAACTCCCCCACAGGAAAATCCAGTCAGAAAAGACATGCTAGAAAAGGGTCAGAGTTTAAAGTAAATAAGAAGAGTATTATATTACAGAATTTATTGTGGAAGAATTTCATTGAGAAGAGGAAATCAATAACCTCAAATACAGAGGTCAATAGTACTGAAAATAAGAGATACAACTAAAGGGAAGAAACCAGGCCGGGCGTGGTGGCGCCTGCCTATAATCCCAGCACTCGGGAGGCTGAGGCAGGAGGATTATTGTGAGTTCAAGACCAGCCTGAGCTACAAAAGTGAGCTTAAGGCCAGCCTGAACTGCATAGTGAGACCCTGTCTCAAAAAGACCAAAAAATTAAAAATAAAAAAAAAAATAAAGGGAAGAAACCTTAAAAAAAAAAAAAAAAACACCTTGTTTTTCCTTCTGTGAAGTTTTAAAAACCAGAAGCCAGAATATTGAGCATAAAGGAGGAAGTAATGATATGTAAGTGAGAAGTCTGGTTAAGAAAAGATAGGAAGGTTTGGTTGTAGTTGTGTTTCCTATTACCTCAATATTCTGAAAGGCTGAGCCAAAAGAAGCCCATATTTCAGCTCAGTCTACATACCTTAGTAAGGCTTTGTCCCAAAAAAGCACAAAAAAAGGATGGATGCAGCTCTGTACATAAAGTGCTGGTTTCAATACTCAACATCAACAAAACAGAACAAAACAAAAAAACCCAAAAACAACAGAAACTCACAAAACAATTAGAATTAAAGGCTTCACTGTAACTTGATGAAAAGCAATTTGCTTCAACATCTTTGAATGGTAGGTTGCACACAATTAAAGTACGATTTAAAAAGAGAAATCAGTTCAATTATATATAAAAGATCAAATTACAGTATGAGAAAAAGCTACTAGAAATAGGAAGGATAAGTTTTATGAAGGAATTTCTCACACTTCTTCAAAATGAGCGTTTTAGTAAGAAATCAGAATTGTATTAAAACACTGTCATTTTTTTTGTAAAATAGTTTAAGGTTAGCCTAATAATAGTATCTTGACTGTATTCTAATGTTTCCTGTGAGCAAAAGCAAAAGTAAACATGTCTGAAAATGTTTAGACAGTACTCTTGTTGAAATGACTATCTGAAAGTAGTGAAGCAATATGACCTTTTAAAAAAATCACGCTTATTGAAGCCTGGTTTATATATCTTAAAATTCACTAACCATAAACTTAGGTTGATACACTTACATGACTACCACAACCACAATTATCCCAGAAAATTCCCCATGCTCTTTTGTAGTAAATAGCCTCACTACAGAAACTACTGATCTGTTTTCTCTTACTATGCATTGCATCTGCCTTTTCTATAGTTTGATCTAAATGGAACTATATGATATATATTTATTTGTTTGGTTTATTTAATTCAATCTGTTTTTGAGATTGATCTGTGTTGTTGCATGTATAAACAGATTATTCTTTTTATTGCCGAATAGCATTACAATGTGCTTCCAAACAGTATATACCTCCTGTATATTATGATCAGATGATCAAAACTATATATGGGACATATAATTTTTCTAAAATACATTCATAAGAGATAAAACAAATTCCAAGATTTTATAAATAATACATATACTGTGAATAAACACAGTATAAGAAGTTTATAATAAACAACAGCATTAATTTTGAAATATTTCCCTTAATGGTGAGTTTCCATTTTGTCTTCATTTTGAGAATTTCCTTGATTTGATTCACATTGCACTAAGCCTGCAGATCCTTACCAAGTATGCAAAAATCAAATAGCTTAGCATGGTATAGTAACACATGCTTGCAATTCCAGGATTCTGGAGACTGAGCCAAGACACAAGTTTGACTCTAGCCTATTCTGTACAAATTAGTGAGACACTGAACTGGAGATATAACTTAGTGTGAATGGGTTCAATCCCCCACACTTCAACAAGGGAAAAAAAAGCCTCCCAAGATAAATATTTCAAGCTGAGGAATAAGTACAGAAACTAACACAGAATTTGCTTTAAAGCATGGAAAATAAATTATTTTTTCCCACAGAAAGCATTAGAGAAGTTTACAAAGTGAAACAAAAATATATTTATAATTCATGTTACCTACTGAAGAGCTTCTTCAATTATTTGTCAAACGTGATAAAGGCAAACTATAAGGGTTAAATATTGCTTTAGACAAAAGAAAAATACTCTACCACTTCCCGCAAAAGTATGCAAAATATTTTACTACGTGGTAGAGAATCTATGCAAAGGAAGGACAGAAAAATAATCAAAATCTCAACAATGATTATGAACCTGCACAAAATGTTCAACTAGACTCCTAGCTCCACTCTTGGGTTAAACTGTCACTTTCTAATTACACAAGATATGGGGCAAACTAATTTTAGAATGGGTTAACGTCTGTTATTTTTTTAATACTCAGGAAGTAGTAAGTTCTGGTTCAAGGTAAATTACTAGTGGCAACAGAGATAGCTCAGTAGAATAAGTGCTTGCCTGAAAAGCACAAGGGCCTGGGTTCAATCCCCAGTTCTGAAAAAAAAAAAAAAAAGGTAAGTTATTAAAAAGTGTATAAATCTACATTAATAAAAAGTCAGAAAAAATGACTCAAAAGATTTTAATATATTTACTGCAGAGTCTACAGGGTCTTACTACATACATCGGACTCAGTGATTGTCCTGTCTTCAGCCTCCCAAGTGCTGGGATTATAGGCATGTGCCACCACGCCCAGTCTCAATCTCTGTCTCAGTGTGCCCTGGAGGCGGGGCTGGCAGGGCATGCTAGGGATTTGAATCCTGGCCCCTGTGCTCTGCCTAAGTAGATGCTTTAGTCTGTTGAGCTATCTGGCCCACCCTAATAAATTATTGATATGTATTATGAAAAAGTGTATTTAAAGGGAGAAAAACGTAAATTCAGATCAGAATATATATCTAGACAAAACAAAGTAAACTTTTATTCAAAACGTAACTCCTGGGGAAAAGAAACACGAATAATTCAGCTAGATAATAGGATATACCTAAATAGCAAGATTAATGGTCATAAGCTAGTGAATTTATGGTTTAAAAATACGCTAACAACTAATTTGATGACAGAAATTACAACAGCACAGAAAATTAACAATGCACTAATTTTTATTGCTGTATAGCAAAGTATCACAAAACTTGGCACCATAAAAACAATACCCATTTATTAGCCCAGTTTCCCTGGCTCACACACAGTATAGGTACATTTAGCTGGGTCCTTAACGCAGCCTCTCACTGGACATAAAGGAAAAAGATCAAAGAGCCACAGCCACAATTCTCATCTGAGGCTTCCAAGTTCACTGATTTTGGCAGAATCCAACTTGTGGGTGTGTGACTAAAGTTACCATTTTCTTCCCATTTACGAGTCAGAAACCTCAAAGCAAGCTAAACTGTTCTGCTGAGTTCCTGTTTATTATATTCCATGATAACAGAAGTGGAACTCTCTGGACTTCATTTCTTCTTCCAGTGAACTACAAAGGAAACTTCTCTCAATACAGTCAGACATGTGACTATCCCATAAACTTCTGCCACACACCATGACCTAATTAAGGGAGCTACTATATTACCATAATCACAGACTGCATTCAGAACCCAAGCAGAGGGATGATAAAGTGTTTACACCAGTTGTCAGGAATCTTGGAGACACTATCACACACAGGTGTATCAGATGGTTGGTAAGCAAAAGAGGAAGTACAAGACTTAGAATGATAGAAAAAAGATAGGAAAAGAGAGAAACATCCTAGCCCTGCTAGTAGTGCTGCATGTGAGAATAAAAGAGGGGTGTTATTAAGTAAAGAGAAATAAATGTACAAAGACAAAAAATTCAGCAGGCCACACAAATAAGGTCTTTAGCTCAGCACTGGCACTGAGTACAGCAAAAGTATGGGGTAGGAAATGAAGGGAGACGAGCTTGGAGAGGCTGCCAGATGAAAAACAGTCTTCTAGAAATTTAATTTTTAAGGCTACATGGAAAACAGCAACAAACTTAAATTTTTATTTCAGATTTCTCTGATATGAACAATATACCATAATGGCCACATGAAACTTTGGAAAGCAATTTTAAAACTGATATACTAGTGACTAATTCAGTACACAAACAGAAAACTAAGAAACCATAGTAAATGCTGAAAACACTATATAAGAAATTAAATATTTATAAAAAGTAGCCAGTAATACAAATTTTAAAAGGTGAGACTAGAGAAAAAATAACCCTAATGCACAATTTTACAGGTAGAAACACGTACCTTTGCTTCACCACTTCCACCGGCACTCAGCACATTTCTCCATCCCTGTTCCCTGGCCTTATTGATTCTCTCCAACTTTTGGGAAAAGAAAAACAAAACATCATTTAAAGTATTTAATATAAAATACATGAAATACATTTAGGAATAAAATGAAAACCACTATATTATTTTGTTAAGTATGTGTGTGGTGAAGAAGAGAAATATATCCTGGAAAAAAAATAAGTAATTCTCTTACCCTTTCCTTTTCTTGCCGTCTCATTTGTTCAGCCTTCAATAAACTTATCTGTAACAATTTAAACACAAGCTTCTTAGAACTCAAAATTCTTACCATCTACAACTTCTCAAAGAAAGAAAAACTACCTGATAAGGTTGCTTCTTTTCTTTTTCAATATATTCCAATCTTTTCTTTCTTGGCACTTCCTTAAATAAAACAAAAACAAAAACATTTTGTTGATAAAAATACCTAGTTTTCTTATTTATTTTTAAACAAGGAAGTTAGTATACCAATGGCAAAGGTAGCTCAGAGAGGTTAAAAAAAGAAATAAATAGTTTATAGATGTGTATTTGAAAGAAATGAGGAAAGGTTTGGAGGCTTCCTATTGTAAGGTTTTGTTTCTTTTAATTATTTCTGCAAAGCTTTAAAAAGCAGATAGATATCTTTATACCGCAAACATTTTCCTCCTTTGTTCTCCAGGATTCACTTTCTTCACTGGAGTTTGAAGGGCCTGGACAAAAAGTAAAACTATAAATTAGATAAAGACTTTTAGGCACTTACTTAAGAACTCCAAATTCATGGAAATCTGAAATAAGAAAGAGGTAAAGCCAATACTTCTGTACTGTATTTCTTTCAAAAACATTCTTTAAAAAAAAGAAAACACTTCAATTTTTTGATATGCTTTTGTCAAAGAAAATATTAGATTAAAAAAAGCTAGAAAGGCTTCTTCTCCAATCAACTAATTTCACCCTCATTTCTTTGTATTTTCTTAATATTTAAATTGCTACTTTTTTCATATAAATCATGATTTTATTAATTTTATTGAGAAACAAATAGCAATGAGACAGTTTCAAAACCAATTAGTATGACAGTTTAATAATTAATACATTAATATTGTCTTCATAGTGGTTATTCATAGTACAAGATGCAGACATGATATCCTGTCCAAATACAAATCTTTCTTCTCATTGAATTAAGAGAAAGTAGCTGTATATCTATCCTATTTTGTATATACAGATACAAAATGATCCTTCATTTGTATCCCCTTTTTGGGTTTAGTTTTGTCAAAAATAGGTATCCCATAAATTGCTACTTCTGTGATAAAACATACTCAAAAATAGAATAATGAAGAAATTTTTCTTTAAAAAGTTACAAGAATAAAAATTTATAGAGACTGGGCGTGGTGGTGCACACTTGTAATCCCAGCTCTTGGGAGGCTGCAAACAGGTGGCTCACTACAAGTCCTGTCTAGTAGTGAGACCCTTAACACCCTGTAGACCCCTCCCTAAAATGAAAAAAAAAATTATAGCCTACTTCATTTCCCGCTCCTGAGGAAACTATTGTTAATATTTTTATGAATACTCTTTCAGACATTTTTACACACATATATACGTAGCTATTGAGAGAGATTTCAAGCATTTTGATTTTCATGTTAATAGACAGCAAAAAATTTTTATTAACAATGTGCCTTGATAGTTCAGCTATCATAGTACACAAATTAATAATAGCAATTTCTACATTTGGACTATAATTAACTTACACAACTATTCCTCTTGGGAAAAACACTGGGTTGGTTACAATTTCTTTCTGTTTTACATGTTATAAGGAACTTCCTTATGTTATATGCAAGTCCCTTGGAAAGGCAATTTTTAAAGAAATTGAATTATGGAGCAAAAACATAATATAAATGTTGAGAAAATCTGCCCTTCCAAGACGCTCTTCCAATTTACATTCACACCAAAGATGTCATTTCTGAATATTTTCACAAATATTGAATATTATCAGTTTTTCCTAAATTTCTGTTTCTTAGAAATGCTGAGAATATGTTCAAGTATATTAAATGCTCTTTTACATACTGTTACTTAATTTTGGAGCTAAATTGTTCATTTTTAGGAGCTTTGTTTGTATATTATGGAAAATACAAATATTGTAGTTGTCATAAATATTTTTTCAACCTATTTCTTATTTTTAATTTGTTCATTCTTTTAGGAAATAAATTAAAACTACTAATTATTTGATCTATAGTATCTGCTTTTAATGAATACATTCTAAATCTCTGTATTATCTTTGCTTCTGCCATTAAGTTTCCTTTATGTAAAAATCTTTATAGATTTTTAATAATAGATTCGGTAATCTAATGCTTTTCCTTCAGGAATTCAATTATTTCATAACAACTTACTGAGACACATCTCTCCATTGGTTTGAAATGACTCATTTATGGTACAGTAAATACATACACATACACATTTCTGGAATTTTCTTATTCTACTCCATTTATCCCTTTCCTGATTTCCTATTTTTTTTTTTTGACTGTGATTTAAAATTCCTTGTAGAAGAGATCAAAACAGAGGCAAAGTTTAGCTAACATAAGGATGTACATAACTACCAAAAAATAATATACTGCCAATATCCAAAAGACCCCCAAGAGCCTTCCAAGGCCATCCCTTTCCCACTAAGGTGGACAACACTACACTTCCATGATTACCATCTTCCTGCTTTTCCTTGTTGTTTAACCACCTCGATGCCTGTCTAAAAAGCATAATTTAAATTTGTTTGTTTTTCACTAATGGTATTATGCAATGTATTTTTATGATCTTTTGCTCAACACTGTAAAGATTTGTCTATTTGTATGTACATCTTTTCTTTGTAATATATATACACACACTCCACCAAAAAATATGTAGACACTTCAAGAAAAGAATAATTTTTATCAAGTGCACATTCTTCTGATTTAACACCTGGAGATTGATCTATGGGGAACCCTTGGTAGTATAACACAGAAAACCAACTATACTGCCAACCCGTAAGGAAGAAATTGAAAATACATGTACAACGACCTTAATGGATTGACTATTAAGGTTTGTTTAAGACATGTTTGCACTGACCCAAGCAAACATTCATTGGGAGCTAATGGAGATCATTTTGAGCAATTCTTGTTACTGTATTTACTACATGATGTCTCAATAAATTTACTACTAAAAGATTTATGTAAGTTTTTCTTTTCCCAAAGTGTTTATATAATTTTTGGCTTTTTCTTTCTGTATAGATAGATGAACATACATATGTAGACATACGTACATACAGATGGATAGATGCAAATATCTATGTATGGCCCTCTCCCCCTCACTGCCTCCTTACTTCTCTCCTCTCTCACTATTTTTGCTGTCATTTGACATGAACTGTTGCCCTTCTGCTATGTGTCACCTTGTTTTGCAACCAGCCAACTATGGACTGAAACCTCTACAGACTGTGAGCTAAATAAATCTTTCCTCCTATAAAATATATTATAAACATGAAGGTGCTATTTCTTTCCATTTCATATTCTAACCAATTATCCATGTTTGAATGCTGTTCTTCTACCAGGTCACTTGGTGGGTGAGGATTGAAACCAAGGCTCTGTACATGGGAGCCAAGGGCTTACCTCTAGATACCTTTCCAACCCTACCTCGTCACTTCATAACATCCATTAATGTAGTTCTCTGCTCCTTCACTCAGATATTCTGGACAGTAATTGTATCTGTAAATGTCTGTGTTTTCTGTCCCAATATTTAACTTTCTAATTTTTTTTTCTTTTTAATTTTGTTGACTAGGATGTCTTGACAAAATATTAAATGATGCAATGAAAATAAACACTTTTGCCTTACTTCTGACTTTCATATAATACTTCCAATTTTTCACTGCCAAATATAGGGCCTACAACAAACATACACACACAAATATACACATATTACTTTTATTTTGGAGGTGCATAGAAACTTATAATGGCAACCTACTTATTTGAGTCAAAGAAATTTTTAAAACAAAGATTAGTATTAAGTTTACTGAATTTTCAGAATGTACTATGGTGACTTATTTATAGCTTTCTCCTGTAATCTTGTAACATAGTAAGGTTACAGTAATAGTTTCCTATTGTTTGATCTATCCCTGTATTCCTAAAGTTAGTAATATTTGATAATTGTTAACTTATCTTTTGATAAATTGCTTGATCTGTCCTTTTAATTCCTTTTTTCAAGAATTTCAGCATGTATGCTCCTAAGTATAACTGACCTATGGTTTTCTTTGCTTTTTCATTATGTCAACTATATAATTTTGTAATCAAGGTTAACCCTAATACATGGCCCTTTTTTCAAACAATTCAACATATAATTCTATATGCAAAAAATATTAAATTTTTAGGAAATTTTAATTTATCTTTCATACACCAGTCTTACATTTTTTAGTACAGAAGAAACAGTATATTAGAACCTGAATGTATAAGTTTCTTTTAACCAGTGTTGGATTTCAATCCAAAAGAAACTACACACTACTTTAAAAAATTATATGATGTTTAAAAATCATTTTACAGTCATTTATATTATTAAAATAATTTAACATTTGTTTACATTATGCAACAACAATTGTATTTCAACAACAGCTATACTTTAATGAAAGTTAATGTTATGAAAATTCTTTTGGGGGCCAGGGATATGGCTGTGGGATAATGCACACCTGGCAACTGCAAGGTGCTGAGTTTGACTCCTTGTACAAAATGAAATCTTTGCATATACTGCTTACCAGTTTAGTAGTAATTTTCTTTTCTTTATTTTTTAATATATTTGGTTGTTAGGATCTTGCTATGCAGTTTGGACTTCTGGTGGTCCTCCTCCTTTTAGGCTCCCCAGCGCTGGAATCACAGGTATGCACCACTACACCGGACTCTGGCCAGCTCAGCCCACCCTAGGGCAGGGCTGGCAAGGCACGTGGTGTCAGGGGTCAAACTGCTGTCCCTATGCTTGGCTAAACTTGTCTAAGCATGTGCTTTAGTCTGATGAGTTATCTCGCCAGCCCTATAGTTAGTAATAATTTTAAATTTTACAGAATTACCCAAATAGGGACACACCAAAATTCTAACCCTGAAAAGTAAATTCAGAATATTGCACAGGATGATTTCTACTTCCATTCATTTTCTAACAGCTGATAAAATTATATTTCTCTTTGTTGCTGAATAATACTCCATTACTCACATGTAGCAGTTTTCTTTCTCTGTACATCTATTGGAAGGTACTCAGGCTGATGCTACAGCCTAACTACTGTGAACAGGGCTACACTAATCAATGAAGCCAGTTCTTGGGCTTTGCTAAGTGCACTGGTACTTGATACATGTGCTGCTGAAGCAAGAACTGCAGTGGATATTCAAGTGAAACTATGCAAATACCAAGGGCTGGCTGCACTTGTGTGATGAAATAGAAGGTTGGTTCATAAACTTATTAAATGAGAGTAAATATTCTCTTATAATGTGATGTGAGATTTTTAAATAAATGTCTGCAAGCCACTCTATTTTGATATATTTTAACTTAGGGTTGCATCAAAAATGTAATAAATGATACTAAATTTAACACTTGATTCCACCCCTGTGATTGACTGCCTGATGAAATAATCCAAGCAATATGTTTCCAGAACCATTTTAACCCCCTGGCCAATTTAGTACAAGCCTCATAATTTATGAAACATGTTTAAAAAGTCATCATATGAGTAATAGGGCAGCTTGCCATAAGTGACTATCTTTCAGACTATATCTTTGAAACAAAGAGAAAGTACTTCATTAGGATACCTACATATTCAAATAAGTTACATGAAGGTAAAGATTCATCTTTTGACCTTCTATGTTGCCTTACACATAGGATATTCAAACTTTTGTGATATAAAAATACAAAGTTGTTCCTCTGACCTATTTTCAGAATGCTACTTCTATACTGAAGAGAAAGTATGGTAATGTAAAATACTTAAATGAAGAACAATTTCTGATGATTTTTTTAAACCAGAGCCAAAATACTGTTCATGGAGCGCCCTCTAGTGGCTTAATAACCACTTTATTTTTTTTTTTTTTTAGCAAAGCCTTTAAAAATACTCTGCAATTTCAGGAACTGACCCAGGCTTATAATATACAAACATTTTGATGAAATGTTGAGAAATAATAAATAAATATAAATACATATTAGTTTTTATAATTATAACATGAGAAACTTAAGTGTTTATGTTTTTCCTTATACACTTCTGATTTTCATACTTAACAACTTAAAATTACAATAGGTCCTTGTGAATTTGAATTTAAAAGATGTTTCATAGCTGCCGAGAAACAAAAAAATCTTTTTAAAAAGAAATATGAATTACATTCTAGACATTGTGGTGCATGTCTATATCTACCCAGGAGAATGAGGCAGGAGGATTTAATTCAAAGCCACCAGGACTAGTGAGAATCTGTCTCAAAGAAAAAGGGCTCTGTAGTATATAGCTCAGATCTTGCCTAGCATGCACAAAGCCCTGAATTAAAACTGACGGTGTCCAAAAAAATAAATATATGAGGGCTGGCCAGATAGCTCAGTGGACTAAAGGCCCTGCACTGGTGTGCACTGAGAACAATTCAGACTGGGCGTGGTGGCATACGCTTGTAAACCCAGCACTTGAGAGGCTGAAAACACGACCACTACAATCTATGTGGTGAGACCTTGTACTAAACACATATACATACAAGCGTACATACATACATACATGATTCAAGAAAAAAAACTTAAAAATCATACTTAAAATACTTTAGAAATTTTGGGTGTATTTTCTTTAGTTTTTTTATTGTCTGGCTATTTGGAAAATATTTTATTCATTTGACTGTCAGGTCACCTTTTTTATACTTATTTTTTCCATTAAATTATTTTTTGTGATAAAATTCTTAAAAAGTCATCATTTTAGCCATTCTTAAGTATACAGCTCTAGGGCCGGAGAAATGGCTCAGTGAAATAAGCACTTCCCTGGGAAGTACAAGGGCCTGAGTTCAATCACTGGTTCCACAAAAAGAACAAAGAAAATGTTCTAAATTCTATTAAAAACAAAACAAAACAGAGTTCAGCTCTGAGGCATTACGTTCATTCTCACTACACTGTGCCAGAAAATTTTGCCTTAAGTCAAATACATAGGAAATATCTGAATCATTCACCATCAGAACATTTGAAATCAGAATATATCTGATATATATCTTAATATATCAGAATACTCGTAATAGAAAACAAAAATTTCACAGCATGTTATTTTGCTTAATGAATAAATATTAACTGAAAATGAAGGTAACATTAAGACATATAATACTGATTCTATTAGCCATATTTAAAAAACTGATTATACATTCACCTACAATCCTGCCTAAAAGTGAAAGATCCTCTGGATAACATTACATTAGTTCAGCTCACCACAAATTCTGATCTCTCTATTCTCTCAGACTAAGACATGGCCAGTAAATAAATAAGTCAATTTTAAATGGACATTCCTTACAGACCTAATGACATAAAGATAACTTGCCCCCACTACCAATGGTACTCTTATCTCTTGGGAGGCAGATATTAGGAATGTGCATATAACAAGTGTTAAAATTTGATATCAAACATGATCTTTTAAACATTTATAAGATTCAACCTGATTTCCTATCAAGGAAATATATACTAAGACAACCATTGATAATTACAAATTCAAATTTACAGAAAGCATATGTAATACTAAATAAAAATATCAGAACACAAAATTATCTCTAAACTCTCAAGAAGAATGTTAAAAATATACCTATATCACCCAGATGTGGTGATGTACACTTACAATCCCAGAACTCTGGGAGTGCAGGCAGAAAGACTGCTTTTCAAGTCTATCATGGGCAATTTAGTGACTCTGACCCTATCTCAAAAATTTTTTTACATTTAATTCTACATGATATATTATTAGAATTGTGATTTTTCTATCACACTGGATTAAATGAACTTTCAAAATTATGACTTGGTCACATTCTAGGACATGTAATGACTTAGCATTTTTTTCTTCCATGTGACCATCAAGACAAGTGTTTCTCACAATAACAGATACCCAGCTAAACACGGTGATATTCTCTTCTTGGGTCTTGTGGCCATTGCTCTCACTCAGTGGGTTGACTCAAAACAACAGTATCTACCTGACACATCTTACCTTTTAAAAAAATATGTGCATACAGAATAGCAACTATTTGATTCTGAAAAGGCACAAAATTGCTACGATTAAACATTCTGTCCAGAGGGTAGATAATACCAAGCTCTCTCCTTTCCCCATCTGCAATAGGTTCAGGTCCTTCACAGAAATAGCTAAACTGTTCCAAATGTGCTTCAGGCCATCCACATGTGATAACGGAAAGCAAAGTCTATGAAATTGTTTCTTCTTCATTTCCCAACATTTGTGACTCTTTCCTATTCATTAGAGAATGATAGATGTAAACCATCTTTCCTTGCGTTTCATCTGGTCAATTCTGATGTGGCCCCATTGTGAGGATGATGTATCTTTAAACTTCAGTCTCACTGTTCTGTCCAACCTTGGTATCTTTCCATCTGGTGTTGACAGCTCTGCTCCATTTCCAACCCAGTAAGGAGAAAGTCAATGTATAACAAAACCCTTCTTCACATCTGATAAAAGCAGTTCTTTGGTGTCCTCTTGCTGTTTGGCAAGAGTACTGAGCAAGAAACTTAATCTTCTTATTGCAACAGCTGTGGTTGTCACCTGCAGGAGCAGTTGCTGGGGTATTCTATCCCATAACTCTACATCTTCTGTGCAGTATCAAGTGCCAGCCCTGAAATGATGGCCAAAGGAAATCGCTCCATGAGTTGTTCTGATAGATGGTGACGGTCGTGTGAATGGAGAGGCCAGACCTACAGGACTGTCCATTTGACCACTGGTCCCTCTAGGCCTTGGCCCCCACACTGTACTCACATCCCAGGGCCACCTCTGGTGGACAGAGCCAGCAAATCTCTTCTCCCTCCAGCTAGTTGCAGGATAAAAAGCTCCATTTCATCATAACTGGGAGGTAAGTCCTGAGCTGCTACCAGGTAAGGGTGAAGAGCTTGGTAAGTAATGTTCTTCACTTAAAGATGCAGGTGAAAACAAAGCTCCTGGTACTACATGTACACCTAAGAGCATTCAGCTATGAACTCATCCATGGATTAGCCCACTGTTAAGTACACCACTTTCATGAGCCAATCACCTTTCAAAAACTTCACCACTGAACACAAGACTTGGGGGGACATTTTACAACTAAACTGTAACAGCTTCTAGATGTTGTCAGCTAAAGTGAAGACAGGTAATCATAAGAGAAAAAATATCCAATGAATGGGTTCCTTACTTTAGCATTTAGACATGAGAGAGTTGAGGAGAAACTTGCTACTGAAAAGAAGCAGTTACTGATATAAGAAGGAAATCAGAAACAAAACAAAACTAACAAACAAAAAACACCCAACTGAGGAGAATCAAGTGCTCGCTTCGGCAGCACATATACTAAAATAGGAGAACCAAGCAAATTGCATTGCAATACAACAGACTTCTAATGAGTTCATTGGCTCTCCCTATAGTCCTAAGACTCTACCCTTTACTGATATTCCAGGCAATTCCCCAGGAGTTTTATCAGTTCAGTTGTGGAGAGTTTCCTGATGTCAAACCTAGAGTGTGGCAGCTCAGTGACTTAATTAATTATGAATTCTTAAATACCAAATTTTCTTAGATTTTATCAAGTATATCATAGATACTCACTTCTTCCATGCATAAAACCAAGTGGCTATATGAAACTGCACAAAAGTGGGGTTGGGGATATAGCTCAGCAGCAGAGTGCCTGCCTGGCAAGTAAGTATAAGTCTCTGAATTTGATTCCTAGTACAAAAAAAAGCTGTAGAAAGTGATTTCATTAATAACTTTTTACTGTACCAACTATTTACTTAATATATCTACTAAATGTTTCCATATGACTTCCTACAGCTTGATTTTAGAATGAGGAAATGAGAACATCAATATTCCTTAATGAAAACAATTCTATGAATATCAAGGTAACAGAACTATAGTAAGATCAAATTGAATATGTCACTAATCAAAGTTTGTAACATGATCATACCTGTTTATGCCTTGAGAGTGGTTTCTTTTCAGGTAATTTTTTATCTCCATGTTTCTTATATGTTAAAGGTACTCCATATTTAGCAGCAGGCTTTGTGATTTTCTGAGTAGGTACAACAGAAGCTAAGCTTTGTCCCGAAGCTGGTCTTTTAACTACATGAAGACAAAAAGATTTTTTCCTAGTCATTCTTTGCATTAAATATTTTAAAATTCTTCAAGACAACCTTTTTGTTTTCCCAGTCACTGACAGCGTTTGAAACTTTTCATCAATTATCTTATTCAGTCCTTAGCACATATCAATGCCACAACTTTTTTTATACTGAAGCAAAGAACATTCCTCTAAGATGCTGAAATTGTTCACATAAAGAAGTATCTCCCTAAAATTGACTATGTTGTACATGTATAGAAATATACTGGAAAAAAGTCAGACTGTAGACTCTAAGTCGAAAATTATATATAGATATGAATTATACATCAATAAAGCTGACAAAAATAATTTTAAAAAATCATTTTAGAAATTACTTTCAAATTCAAAATAAAATTCCAGAGTAACTGCTAAACATTAATTCCATCACTATGCATAGTTTTTTCTTTCTTACATAGTCTGAATGAGGCCTACAACTACAAGTTTACTAAGGAACACTTTAAAGCATTCATTAACTAAGAGTACCACAAAATAGGTAACTTTATATACTTCTGATGAAAACATAAGGTAGCCAAACTTTCTAGAAGGCAATCGATACCAACACTATCAAGCCAGGCATGGTTGTGCATGCCTGCAAACATAGCACTCGGGAGGCTGAGGCAGGAGGAGGATCTAAGACTACAGACTCTAGTCTATGAGTTTCAGGTCAGCCTGGGCTACAAAGTAAGTTCAAATGTAGCCTGGACTACACTGCAAGATCCTGTCTCAAAACAAAGAAACAAACATTTTCCACATTTACCAAGGAACCCCTTTGTTCAAACTACCCCATAGCCTGAGTAGCAGTCTTCTTTCTTCTTTTAGCATACTTTCTATCTCAGGATATTTTAGGTTAAATCTTATTAAATCAATCTTTTCCAACCAGTATTCTTCCTTTTTAGGAGGTGAAAAGAGAAAAAAAATTATCTTGTAGTTCACAATGAAATACTATCATTACTCTCAGATGAGAAAATTAAGTGTTAGCATTATATAAGTGTGAATTAAAAACATAACTTGGGACCATGCATGTGGTACGTGTGGTGCACGCCTGCAATTCCAGCACTATGGAGGCTGAGGCAAGAGGACTACTATGAGTTCAAGGCAACCTGGACTGCAGAGCAAGACCTTGTCTCAAAAACTAAAAATAATAATAACTGTAATAATAACAAAATAAATACATAATCATAACATCCAGCTACCATCTCTTGTAGATTCTAATTATAGGGTGAGTTAATCTCCTGCAAATCTCTGCACACTGAGAGGACGAATTTAACAGTCTTTATAAAGAGTTAAATGGGGCTGGACATACAGCTCAAGAGCAGGGCACTTGTATAAGGGCTCAAGCTCAATGCCCAGCACAGTGAAGTTTTTATTTTTTACTTTTAGGAAGGGTTGAATACAGTTGGCTTTTCTGAGAACACAATGCCAAACCACTTCTGGTGAACATGGACTCATTTTTGGACTTTTATTAATTTATCCATGCTTAAAATGAATAGAACATGCCAATCAATGTTTGAAAAACAATATACTTCTCATACCTTAAATAATTCCTAATGATTTCAGGAATCCATTCTAAATTTATTCTGTGCAGGAAAAAATAGGCTCCTCATACAGATATAGGTGTGTGGATAATATATGATCATACCCATAATCCTGTAAGTACTTTGACAATGGTCACTATTTAAAAAAACTTACTTTTAATTAATTGTTTGATTTCACATTAATTTACATTTAGAGCTTTTATAATATGGAGTATTTCTCAAAGAAAAATAATTTACAAAAATATTTACACCTAAATTTTGTAAGTGTTGTCAAAATATAAGTTAAGCATATAAAGATTTCAAGCCAGACTTTCTTTAAACATGAGGTAAGAAGGAGACACTTTGTTATTAATTTATCAGTAACTTGCATATTGCCCTGTTTGAAGTGTTTTTCCTCAAGATTAAATTTATCCCACAATCATCTCAAATTATTATCTCTTGTCTACACAAATTTTTAGTATAATTAGATGTAGTCATTGGAAAAACATGAAGTCTCATATCAAATTTCATTTACCTGGAATAGACTGCATCCCACACTTTGAAAATGTTCTTAGACAAAATTCTTCTGCAATAAGCTTAGATTAAAAAAAAAGACAAGAAAAAGATTAAATTTCCAAGTTAAAAACCTTACCCATTAATCAGTTTTTCCTTTTCTAGTTTTACCAATTTATTACTTCCACAGACTTTTTTCCTAGGATTAATCTAACAAATAACTATGCTTCCATATACTATTTATCTCCTCCATTTCACAGCAAAGTAACCAAGTACCTAACTGGAACAACCCACAGTCTCTATGCATCTACAGGCCTCATTCAAAACTATTCGAGAACCACTTATTGAAAGAAACTCTCAAAACAGCCTGTAAATTAGTGTAAGTGTACTGTGCATACCCTAGTATCTCCAATGAGTTTGCACTCATGCTCAACATTATGCTATAAGTTAAATATTCTTACACAATTTAGTATGTGTATTTCCACATGATTATAAAGACTCCACCACTTATTCCTCAGTATTAGTAAACATTTTGAAACAGCAGAAATTTTCTGCAAGTAATTATCTTTCTTTACTCCATTTTTCTTCAGTGCAAAACTATAATACTAAAAAGATTTAACTCAAATTAAGCTTGCTTCTTTCTAACTGCATGGGAAAAGAAAGTGAATTTTTCAAGAGACATGAAACCCGATGGAAAGATATTCCTGAAGTAACCATGGATGACAGTCCACAAGGCAGAAAGCCTTGATCAGAGATCAAGAGAATTCCCTAAATTCTTTCCCATTTTCCCACTGAGAATTCCCTAAAGCAGTGGTTCTCAAATCTTCAGACTCCCAATATCAGTAACACTTGAACTCCTTAAGTATGGAAATACACTCCAAGCTAGTGTGAAATAGATTGTCATAGACCATAGTAAAGCTCTCTAGGTTTTGATGTGTGCTAAATTTTGAGAATCACAATGAGAGGATAAGTATAAATAAAAATATGCTTCACAAGAAATTCAGAGAAAGTATGTGAATGTGTTTTCTCTTCTAAATATATGTATCTTTTTCTTTTTCTTGGAAGAAAATGGGCGTTTTATAAATCCCACTTGCCCCAAAACTGAATAAGTTTTTCCACTGTTTGAGTAAGTGTTTTCTCCTTTACAAATACTCTTGTGACTTAATAGATGGGGTATATAAACTGAGTGGAGTAGCAGAGGCCTACAGTCCCAGGACTCAGAAGGTTGAGGCAAGAGGATCACCCCAAGTTCAAGACTAGCTTGTGGCACATAGTGAATTCAAAGCCAGTCTGAACAACATAATCAGACTCTAAAGGACAGGTATGTAGCAACTGAAATGATCTGACTCTCCATGTTCTACTGTCTGAAATAATAGTAACTACCCAAGTAGCTATGTGAATGAAAATTTCCAATCAATATATGAAAAATTCAACTACTCAGCCACATCAGCCAGCCATATTTCAAGTGCTCAGCAACCACAGGTGTTTGGTGCCTATGATATCGGACAATGTATGTGGTACATTTTCATCATCACAAAGTTGTTTTACTGAACAGCTTCTACTAATTCCTAATGAAGCAGAAGTTATCCATGATTTGTTATATTATATCCAGGAAGAAGTTGCAAAGACAGAGAACTTGCCATTAACCTTTGCTAATGGCCTTCAGAGAACTTAAGTCTTAAAAATAAAATTGTGCAAAACATCATGGCAATACTTGGCAACAGTAGTCCATACAGTAAAACAAACTGTTTTGGAATTAAAACCTTAAGAACGCAGCAGATATCTAGATGCCGCATGTACCTAGAATCCCAGCACTTGGGAAGTTGAAGCAGAGAGGAACACTTGGACTTTAGAAGTTCAAGAGTCGCCTGAGCAATATAGAAAGACTCTGGCTCAAAAACAAATAGTGTCACAAACCTTCTCTGCTAGATAATAAACAAGCAATATATTACTAGAAAACAAAATATGAACAAACAAAACTATTCATAAAAATGAGATCTAAGTGGTGCTTCACTACAAGGTGGGTCAATGTATACAATAAATAAGTTACCAACTCATGAAAGAATTAGATAAAAATTTAGTATTATCTCAAGGCAGAATTACTACATTCAGGTGACTGTGTTCAATTTCAGGACACTAATTCATCTAGAAAAGGGTTTGCAGACATTTTGCTTTTTGTAGTAGTTTGTATTTCAGATAACAAAGGATCTGAAATGGCTTGTCCAAATGGCTTGTCCCCAAGTAACCTCCAGAAGGTACTTAGAAGCCTGAACAATAATAATTACTTGGAATTTGTCCAGCTAGCTACAGATAATACCAAAACTGTGGAACAGTTGCCCTGAGAGCATGTTGAAAGCTTTTGGCACTTTTAGATATTCCCTTGAAGCTATTCTGAGACCTCTAGACAGAAGTGACTCAGAATAACCAAATACACCAATTTCCCAGGCAACAATATAGTCAGCAATAGAGAGTCTCCTCGAAGACCACGTAAGTACATTCAAGAAACGAATATCAAAAAGTAAAACTTCAAAACACAAATCATACCATTTATTCATCTTTTTTATCATTTATTTATCTTGGTCATGTAAAAACACAGCTTGTCGAGTACTGATTAGTTTTAGCTTACTTCTATTATTTTCTTTTAGAGAAAAAAAACTCCATTACATGTCAAACACTCCATTTTTTTCATGTATGTGTTTTTTGTGGTACTAGGCATTGAACTCGACCTTATTCTACTGACCTATCTCCCTGGCTTAAACACTCCATTTGTTAACAATCAGAATCTGTACTATTTCTCCATTGAATAGGTTTTGCCGTCTTTAATACTTTGCCTTCCATCCCTAGCTAGTCAAATTCCACTCCTTCGCCTTGAGACTGTATGTACTAATTGCATGGAGAAAAAGAAACTTAAGCAAGATTAAATGAAGTCATTGTTTCTTCACTGGTATCTGCCAAAAAAACAGCAGTGTACTACATCATAAAATGGTCTTTGTAAATATTATTCATAACAAAGAAGTCTAGTGATACACCCACATTTCAGAAGTTATGTTCTATCCAAGTAACATTTAATCTCCAAATTTTAACTCAATTTCTTGCTTACTAATGCATTCTTTTTTTTGGTGGAACCGGGGACTGAACTCATGCCCTTGCACTTGCCAGGGAAGCACTTATTCCACTGAGTCATCTCCCGGCCCCACTAATGCATTCTTTGGCATAAGAGTTAAATCCATATCCCTGTTTTCTGAAGAATATTCAGAAAAATGTTCTGTTAAGCCAGAAGGATTGAGAGATTGTTACAGTATAACCCAGGATTCTCAAGGGGGAAGGCCCACCATTAGTACAGGAATATTCTTTCTATTGGCCTCACGTCTCTTGAAAAAGAAGATGGGACTGATATGAAACTGGAAAGCATGTGAACGGAAATAGAGTTACACTACTATAAAAACCAAGTGATGCCAAAACAATCTTAAAAAGGCGTGCTACAGCCCACGAATCTGATGAGGGCATGTCCCAAGTAAATGCCATAGACCTATGGCTTAAATGTAATTATAAAATTCTTAAAAACATACCTGAGGTGAGAGAAACTTTTCAATGCGCTTGGCTATAAAATTTTTCTCCAATATGGAGTTGACTGATGGTCTATCCCTAGGATTTCTTTTAAATAATTGCGAAAGCAAACTGCGGAGATCATAGGAATAATGCAAAGATACAGGTGGAAAAGATCCAGATATTATCTTCAGTACCAGGTTTTTCATACTGCCAGCTTCAAACTAAAAATTCAGAAAATAAATCAACATACATGAGACATACCAAAATTGAAACTAAGAATATCAACAATGAGAAATAAACATTCTTCTATTCATACATAATAAAACTACAACCTTTTTTCCAAATAATGTAATCAGCACATGTACTCCAGAGTGAAGTTTATTTGGTTATCTGTAAATGTATTTTAAACAGGATATTATTTCTTGAAAAATCCAATATTATACCTTACTTTACGAATAATTTACACCCTCAAAAAATGGAGCCACAGATACAGCTTAGCGAAACAGCACCTGCCTGGCAAACACAGGTCCTTATTCAAAGTGATGATATAAACCATGACAATAATGGAGATGGTAAAAGGTAATGCTTTGGTGGTAGATGAACTGAGCTCAAAGAACCACGAAGAAGGAAAAAATAATAATCTACTGGTCTTCATTTAAGGCCTGTTTTCCCATTTCTCTGTTGTCATAACTAGAATAAGAACAAGAAATTAACTATAAAAGTCAAAATTTGGGCAAAATGTAATAAATAAAACTATGAATTAATTTCCTCTAAGGAACTGTTCATTATTAGATTTGCACATGATATTCCCCAAAGCTACAGAATTAGCAATATGACAAACATTCCAAAGTGGAATATAAGCTATAAAGGACTATTTTAGGAATAAACCCAATATAAACTCCAACTGAAGTGAAAAGGAAACAGGCAGACCAATCCAAAATCTAAGTCACATTTTATTTTGAAATCAAGTAAAATTAAGCTTTTCACATCTCTGCTAAAATAACAACTGTATAGCGTTGGTTATTAATATACATACTAAGACAACGTGCTATACCAATTTTAGGAGAATTTTACTGTTAAGCTCTCCTAGCACTTTTAAGATGTCATAAGTTAATAAAAATTTAAGAAAATGCAATCTCCTAGTTATGTATGTAGCCCTCAAAAAGGAATCCTAAATAAGAAAACATATGGGGGATGGGGAGATGGCTCAGTGGAATAAGTGCTTCCCTGGCAAACACAAAGTTCAATCCCTGGTTCTACAAAAAAAAAAAAAGAAAACATGGTTTTCTATTCTTTTCTCCAGGGAGCTTTCCATTATCTCAATTGAGTTCTTATAAATCAAGGTTGGCAAAACACTTAGTTCACGTGTACTCTTACGAGTAAACAATTCTAAATTATCAAATCAATGGTTGCAAAATACATGAAAGATTTGAATAAACACACAATTTAAAGAATTGAAACAGCTGTCACAAAACACACTTTTTAAAAATATGTGTCTGACATTCACTATCTCAAAAAAAAAAAAAGAAAATCTAACAAAATACAGTAGTAGAAGTCTGTGTAGCCAATAAAAAAAGACACTGAAAAATATCATGTAGTAAAGAGATTGTAAAAACTGCTTACAAAAGTGTAATTTAACTTTTCAAGAAAAAAAATTCATAAAATTCACTTCATAAATTAATCTAGTATGTTGAAGGAATAGAGAAAAGGGAAAAGAAAAAAGAAAAAAAATACACACACATATATATATAAAGAGGTAGTTGAGATCATTAAACTACTAATTTCTCTTAGTCACTGAAAAGAAAGTTTTGTGATAATATTGTTTGGACAACTAAATGCTGATTATCTTATACTCTGAGTAACTTAAAGATAATAGTATATGATATATCAACCATTGTTACCCTCCTATCATTTTTTTTCTTTTTTTTAATGTATTCAGTACAGAATCTTACTACACAGCTCAGGCTCATAGCTCATAGTGATCTTCCTGCTTTCTGCCTCTCCAGCACTGGGATTACATGTGTGTGCCACCATGCCTGGATTCTGGCTGCTTCAGCTTGCCCTAGGGGGTGGGGCTGGTACAACATGTAAGGGGATTAAACCATGATCCCTGTGCTTGCCTAAGCAGGCACTTAGTCTACTGAGCTATCTTGCCAGTCCTGATTTTTTTTCCTTTACATTAAAAAATAATAAAGCTTTAGAAAAGCACAAAATTAACTAATTAATTAATCTAGGATAGAGCCTAGAAACAAAATATTATCTGTACTCATTACTGATTGAAAGAATAGCTTATGGTTATATACTTGTTTTTGTGTTATTTTCTGAAATTTTATATGATGAGAATATAGTATTGTTTTATCACTAAGGAAATATTTTAGAAGGATTTTGAAATAAAATAAAAAGTGATTAAGATTAATCTACTTATGATGGCATACGCCTGTAATACCAGCTCTTGGGAGGCTATAAACAGGCGGATCACTACGAGTTCAGTCTATCAGTGAGACCCTGAACACCCTGTAGACCCTTCCCTAAAAAAAAAAAAAAAAAAAAAGATTGATGTATTTAGGAATAGAATTCTCCACTGTTGGTGTGCTTTATGCTATTTGAAAATATCTCAAAAATAAATACTATAAATATATGAATGAAAGAGTATTTAATAATAAAGTCTCTTGATGAGTACACTAAACAAAGTTCTTTAGGTAACTTCAATTCCAAACTGAAATAACTTGAATATTTTGAGAGAACATGCTAGAATAAAATACAAAAAATATACAGAAAAACATTAAATTCATAGTAAATGAATCTGTCACCAGGAAGAAGACAAAATTTATTTTATTAGAAATGATTTCTTAGAAAAAAAACATGGAAAATATAATAGCACTACATAATGTAAATACATATTAAGGGTAGAGAAAGCAACTTAGGTTTATACTTCAAAAAATTAATTTAAAAACTGAAGAGAAAAATTCTAATATAATGTGAAAGATAACATACATTTTAAAATATTTTAGAAATTTTACTTACTGCATGTTTAAGTGTACACATTTCATAAAGGACACATCCTAGAGCCCAAATGTCACTAGAAAAGCCAAAAATGAGAAATTCATCATCCGAATATACTTTTTTTTTCATTTAAAGGAAATATAAGCAGTAATAGAAATGCTTTGAAAGAATATGTGCTGCATAAAGGAGTTCCTTTAAATAATTTCAATCATCACTAAATGTGAAAAACTGCCCTACACTAGAAAATAATGGTTGCCTCATTATCTGAAATGTCATTAAAGAAAACATTTAAAAAATATGAAAACTTCATGTATATTCCATTTATTCTTATCTTATAAAAGTCAAACTACTTTATCCAAGTATTTGCTAAATACCATGATTTTCACAAGTATTATAGGAGCCAGATGGCTCTGGATACTGCCTCCACCATTTTCCAGGCTGTAGAATTTCAGGAAAGTTAGTCTCTCTCTCTCAAGTTAGTTTCCTTGTAAAGAAACCATTCAAACAGTGCCTGACATTTAGTATGTGTTTAATAAACATAGTTGCAACTGTTAAAAAAAACCACTCTATTTCTAAATCTAACTTAAAAGTACAGTGAGATGGCTTTTCTACAATTCCCCCACCATATTAAAACAATTTTATATACATAGATTTATGTGTATATCTGATTTTAAAATATTCTTAAGGTTAATAAATAGCAAAAAATAAGTAAAGGAAATAAATCATGAAAACAAATAATAAATATTATTTTGAATACCTCTTATTATTATAAGGTTTGTTTTCACAGATTTCAGGTGACAAGTAATATGGGGTCCCTATGCAAGTTCGAGCCAGCTCTATGGTACTAGAACAAGAAAAATTACAGGAGAAGCTTGAAATAATTAAAATTATCACATACATATCATCATGAATTGAAATTTCACTGAAAATTTATCAAAAGAAGGTATAAAACTGATGTTACCTATTTAGAACTCTAGCAATTCCAAAATCTCCAAGTTGTACCGTCCCATCCTTGGTTAGAAATATGTTCTGTTAAAGACAGAATAAAAGAAAAACCCAGAAATATTGTTACAGTCTATTCATTTTCTGAGTCAATGATCTTTCTTTCATTCTTTCTTTTTTCTTATAAAACAATGTAGTTCAAAAATAATGCTTAAACTGGATATCCACATACAAAAGAAATACACAGCCCACTACCTCACATCATGCATAAAACACACTTAAAATGAACTCTAGTCCTAAACATAAGCTAAAACTATTCAACTGCCAGAAGAAAACAAGAAGAAATTTTTATGCTCTTAAAGTAAGCAATGGTGTCTTAGATACAACACCAAAAGTATTTCATCAAGACCTAAAACCTTTGTGCATCAAATGACACCAAGTCAGACAGGGGACAGGGAGATGGCTCATTGGAATAAGCACTTCACTGGCAAGTGCAAGGGCCCGAGTTCAATCCCCGGTTCCGCAAAAAAAAAAAAAAAAAGTCAGATAACTGACAGAATGGAAGAAATTATTTACATAACACATGTCTTAAAAAGGGACTTAATGCAAAAAAGAAAACTTACAACTCAACAATAAAAACATAAGCAATCCAAATTAAAATTATTATTCCATTTAAATGAAACATCCACACAAAATCCTCAGAGACAGAAAGTAGATTAGCTGTTGTGAAGGGAAGAGGACTGAGTTGGGACTGGTAATGGGTAAGCAAACCATTAAACTCCGCATTTTAAATATATACATTTATAGATTATAAAACATATCTCAATACAGGCCGGCCAGTGGATTAAAGCACCTGCTTAAGCAGACACAGTGGCCGGGGCTTGATCCCTGGCATGTCATGCTGGCTCCACCCCCAGGGAATGCTGAGATGGCGATTGAGACTAAGTGTGCAGGTGTGTACTTGCAATCCCAGCTCTTTTGGAGGCTGAACACAGGAGAATCACTATGAGTTGGACCTACGTAGTGAGACCCTGTAGACCCTTACTAAAATACAACAAATAAATGAATACATAATTTTCAATAAAAGAAAATATAATCTCAAAAAAACTGAGTCTGAAGCCATTCCTCAAGATATCTCCCCTCAAGAAGAAAACTGCCTAAAAATCCTATCTAGCTGAAATGTAACAAATTAACTTTGAAAGTTTCCAACAATTTACCTATATTACATTCATAAATACAGAATTTCAAGGATCTATCAGAACAGCAGAAGCTAGTAATTTGAGAGGTAACAGGAATTAAACTCCCTATTTAAGTCATGAGACTTGGCAGAAATATGTTCAATGCCAAGACAACAGGGTGGCTGATTTGAATGCAACAAATCCCAAACCACTACAAGTTATCAGTGACAGAATAAACATACCTGTGACTTTATGTCTCGATGAAGAATTTTTCTATCATGTACATGTTTCAGGGCCAAACATATCTGTACAAACCAGTCCAAAATCTACAGGAAAAAAATCAGATCCATCATATCTTTTAAAATTTACATTTCACAAGTCTTTCCTTGACCAATAAAATGATTCAGAAATATTTGAATTTGAGGAAAACTAAATAGTTAAAAAGAATTCCTTTTTATTTTATGGACATCAACATTCAAGCAACTGACATACAGAATGTACAGAACACACTGAATTTAAAATGAGTTTTTGCAAATTGGAATCTCAACACAGCACAGCACATAGGGACTGGGGATTGAACCCGGGTCCTTGAGCTTTCCAGGCAGGCACTTAAAATGCTGAGCTATCTCCCCAGCCCCAGTAATCACATTTTGAATTTTTCTCACTAACGGGTAGGAATCAAGCCCCTTGGTGCTAACTTACCTGATCTTCTTGAAACAAAACACCTTTTTGAGCATTTATTCGTTTAAACAGATCTCCTCCTTCACAGTAATCCATCACTATATAGAGAGATCCATTTTCTAAAATTATGAACATTATACTTCAGTTTTGAAAAAAGGCATATAAAAAGCATAATTAAATTAAAGGTACTTAAATGTTTACTAAAAGCAGTGTTAACAAAAACAGAGCCACAGTCAAAACAACTAGGGGTCAAAGTGTACTGTTTATATGAGTATATAATGATTCTAATTTTATGGCCAAGACCATTATTAATTCTTTTTCTACCAAGAATACACCATCCTATTGGAGAGTGGTGTTGACACATTTCTACAATATAGACAAAATACAAACAGACACACATGATTTCATTTAATGGAAACATTTCTTTGTCAGAGATGGGCTATCTTAGTTTTCACCTGACCACTAATTTCCAGTTTTGTTTTATCCACCTGAATCTGTTACCTGTTAGACAAATATAATTAATTAAAGCTGTGATATATTCTGAAGATTGACTAGTGACTAGGATGTAAGTACTACCCTCCTGGAGCTTTATTTCATTTACTTTGCTAAAAATGGTATGCAACAGATGAATGAACATGAAGATCAGGCACTCCCTTTTTCATCTTCAATCTCAATCTAGAGACTTCCATGCTTTCCCCCTGGGTAGGAAGAATGGGAAACACAATTGTTGTGTTCCCCTTCTACTTCTTTTTATGCAATGTATCACTTTTAACGTTCAGAGCCACTACTTACTAGTGAACACATCACAACTCAGAAGTTTTTCTACTTCTCATTTCCTATGCTCGCTACAGTCTTATTTCTAGCAATACTTATTTCTTTCTTTGTAGTAGTGTTCTTGTTTGTGGTCCTCATAACCACTTTTAATTTGGTGCTCTCAGTGTCATAATAGAATAGGGAACTTAGATGTTTAAGTCAATTTAAAAATCTGCATAATAAATGGTAACTGATATGGAAAAATAATCTAAACATATTTGTAGAACCCTACAATTGAAAAAGCCTGAAGACTATGTAATTTCGTTATATATCAATGTTACAAGTAATACAACATGAGAAACAAAACACATAAAAAACAACATAAAATACAAAAAGCAAAAGTTATAGTATACTATCATTTATGTATATTTATCAATGCTTACACTAATTTCAAAGAAACATAAGACAATGATAACAAAGGTTAACTTCCAGAAGGGAAAAGAGGTGTCTCAAAACAGATGACATGGAGAAAGGGAAGGGCTGAAAGGTCAGCCAACATTTTGGTCCTAGCCTTTCAAAGTCAGTGCAGACTCAGGACATAGGAAAACCTGTACTCTAACATCATGGAACTCAGTTGCGCCCCAAATTTTCTAATCAAGGAAGATTATGGGGCCACAGAGGAATGTGATCAATGATCTATAATGTTCCTAAGGAGAGTCACATGGAGAGAAAACTTTCTCTCAGGCTTTCACAGGAGAGGAAACTGGTCAAGCAATGGCCGTGACTCATCCACATGGTTGACACTGACAAAGGATCTACAAAGTGAGGTACAGGGCTACAGTATAAACCCTGAGGGGACTTGACAGATCTCATCAGATACAAAAATTACACTTCTTGTTATATAGGTCTTGCTTTATCTCGGTCTTAACCATCCAGCAGAAAAGCATAAAAACAAGGTATATAAAATAAGGCTGTAATAAAGCTGTAAACGGCTCTAGTTAACTTCTTTGGATAACCCATTACTATTGTGGACTGCTGGACTGTGTTGGATTGTTTCGCTGAATTCAAGCACCTATGATAATTGAATGACAATAAAACATCCATCTCTGACAGGACTAAACAAAAAAAAGGGGATAAAAAGGAAGGACCATTCTATGTTTGCATAAACAGTACAGTTAGGATAAATATGCAGTACTTTCATGTAATTCTGTGAGAAGAAAGACTTGCACAAATAGTGTTTGGACAGAATATCCTGTCTGCTTCTTGTACTATGGATAATCATTAGGAAGATAACAATGTAAAAAGTATTAATTATTGAAACTGTACTATAATTCAGCTTAAAAAAAGATAGGTATACAGCTACATTCTCTTAATTCAATGAATAGAGGCATCTGCTCTAATAGTGTTTGTAAACAGAATATCATGTCTGCACCTTGTAAAACAAAAAACCACTACAAAAACAATATGCGATGCATTAATTATTGAATCTATTCCACTACTTTGATTTGAAACTGTCTCATTACTACTTGTTCTTTAATAAAATTCGGAAAAAAAAAAAAGGAATAAACACGTATTCTTACACAGAAAAAAAAAAAAAAAAGATGACACATTTTTAAAAAATTTATTTATTTGAGGGCTGGCCAGATAGCTCAGTGGATTTAAACATCTGCTTAGGAAAGACAGAAGGACCAGGGTTCAATCCCAGGTATGCTAGGCCGGCCCCATCCCTGAGGCACACTGATTAAGCGATTGAGACTGGGTGTGGTGACACACACCGGCAACCCCAGCATGTTAGAGGCTGAAAACAGGAAGATCACTATGAGTCTGATCTGTGTAGTGAGACTCTGTACTAACTACATTAAAAAAATTATTTGATACAGGGTCTCGTTATGTATCTTGGACTCAACCTCCCCAGCAATGAGCTTACAGGTGTGTGCCACTATGCCCAGTTTTGGAGCCAGGATTCTGGGCTGGCATGGCATGTGGTACTAGGGAAGAACTCAGTACCTTGAGCTTGCCAGGCAGGTGCTTATGCTTGCTGAGCTATCTTCCCAGCCTCAGATGATGACATATTTTTTTCCACTGTCCTGTAATCACCTGAATTAAGTAATTTATTTATTTCTTTATTTTTGGTACCAGGGGTTGAACTCAGGACCTTGTATTTGCCAGGCTTAAGCCACTGGGCTATCTCAAAATCATTTGAATTTTGTACCACAAATAGGCCATTAAAAAATAAATAAAACCATGGAAGGATAAAAAAAAACAAACAAACAAAAAACCTGTGTACGTATGAAAAAAGACAGACACAGAAATAAAGATAAGAGAGAGTGGGAACAAGATGAACAAAGATGGAGCAGCAATCCTAGCAGCAAAATATTTGAGTTTAGTACATGAAAACAGTAACACTCTGCTGCTTAACATTTATTATTACTTTTGAGATAAATAATGTATAAGGCTAACGGAAAAATATTTTTCTCTATAAGGGAAGTACTAATTTGTTTTGCATTTCTTCCCAAAGGTTAGCATATTTCCCAGACACTTTGTACAAGATGCTAGAGATACAGAAATATAAGACACTGTGTTATCACCAACATGCTGGCATAAAAGAAGGCTCTGAATAACAAAACTAGCCCTCAGAAACTGCGAGAGATTGGTGCTAAAGATTACAAAGCCTCAATGAATGTTAATAGAATAGTCAAGACTTTAATAGAGAACTAATAAAGGGGATATAAAGTTTGCACAGCAAGTTGGTCAATTTTTTTAGGGTATTTTTGGTTTTGCTCTATTTTGGTTTGGTTTTTTGAGACACGATTTCAGCACATAGTTCAAACTAGCTTTGAACTTACTACGTAATCCAGGCTAGCCTCAAACTGCCTCAGCCCTACAAATGCTAACATGTACCACTGTGCCTCACTTAATTTTTTTTCTCCCCAGTGCTGGGGGTCTAACATGCTTTCCTGGCAAGTGGTCTAACTTTAATTGAGCAGTCATGGCTACTCAATCAATCAACTGAAAGTTTAGAACATTTACTTTTCTTGGTTATTTTGACTATGGAAAACAACCAGAATTTACACAGTGCCAAATTTGGTCAACAAGGACCAAATTTTTACAAGCCTGGCTTTCCATTGGAAGACACTTAACATCAGAATTCATCTTATTTGCAATCACACCTCATAAACACACAAAAGGGGACTTCTGAAACTGATTCAGAAAGAAGGGTATGTTCAAAGTGACAAGGAGTACATTGATGGGAGTTAACGATGATGTGACTTTTACTATAATACATTTTTTTAAACATTCATAGTATATATTGATCTCACAATGTAGTAGTTTTAAAACAAGTATAGTTCTAAAGACAGGTTAATTACTAGAAACCTAATAAGGAATGTAAACATTAGATGGCATAACATGAGCTAAGATTAACAATATCAACAATAATGAAAATAGGGATGGGAAAATATAGGAAGGAGGAGGGAGGAAACAGGAAACTGAAAAAGAAATAAGCTATAGTATGTACATGTACCCACTCCCCAAGATGATTGTAAACTACATGTACTGTACACAAATACAAATACAATTTAAAAGCTGATTATTGTTCTTGCTTTGTCTTAATTTTATATTATCCTGCTTATTTTTAAACAATGACTAACAAACAAGTATTAAACTATGTGGAGACAGTGTGGTGTTAGTACAGTATTGGCCTAGAATCAGGCTGATCTTAATATGCATATGTACTGAAGCAAAAATTATATTTTTAAAGGTATTTTCAAATATAATCCTTACAAGGAAAATATTCATAAGTTATCAATGGCTTAAGACTTATTTTAAACTCTTGAAAAACTTATCTGACCTTCAAACGATTCTCTATATTGGACAATATTTGGGTGCTTCATATTTGCCAACACTGCAACTTCTCTCCTTGATTCTTCCCTTTCTTTGCTGGACATCTTAAATGGGAAGGAAAAATAATGAATGAATGAAGACATCAATATAAGAACTAAACATTCTTTAGGAAAAATGTGATTTAAAAACAAAAGGTAGTAGTGCAATCTAATCAACAAAACACAGCAAGAAGTGTACAAAAATGAGTACATCTGTAAGTGAAAACATTTTAAGACACCCAAATTAAGTGAAGTTATAAGACAGTATAGTTTCTAACCACAGAACTGTAAGTATATACCACATGAGATCTGAAAGGCTACGCAGAATATTCTGCAATTAGCAGTACCCTTTAGGAGTAAAGCAGTTTTTCATTTCTGCTGTATACTATTATATCTTTTAAGCCCCTTAACAATAAGCCCAATGTTGTCAAATTACCCTGCTTCCTCGAAAATAAAACCTAACTGGAAAACAACATTTAGCATGATTTTAAAAGGGAAATGCCCTGAGCCCAGGGCTCATTTTCAGGTCTTATTTTTGGGGAAACTATGTATGTTTTGTGTAATGAAACTAAAAACATACTTACTCTTGAGATGTTAATTTCCTTGATAACATATTGCCTGCCATTCTCTGTGGATTTAACAAGAATGGCTTTTCCAAATGAACCTTCTCCAATCTTTTGTAGTCTAACATACTTCTCCATGCTTCTTTTTCTAAGGCATTTTTATAGGTATGCTAAAAAGCAAAAGTTAAAGGGAGTTAAAGCCAAGTCTTTCATAACAATTATGATATTTAATTCAAATACCATGCTAAGTTAATTGATTAAGGTAATTTGTAGCTTTTTTTTTTTTTTTTTTTTTGGTGGAACTGGGGATTGAACTCATACCCTTGAGCTTGCAAGGCAAGCACTTATTCTACTGAGCCATCTCCCTGGCCCCAGTAATTCATAGCTTTGGCAACAGTAATTTCAAGAGTGGTAATTTCAGGAGATACCAGAATATAATAATTTGTTAGTGAAAGCTTTTTTAAAAATGGGAGAAATAAGGAAAAAACCATAAAAGCAATGATCAACACATCCTATTGCGAACATCACCTTTAAAGTGGACATACATGAATTCACTACATTAATCTGAAACTAACCAACCTTTATTTTACCCAATTTAATCTATTTCCATGCACAATAAACAAGTTTCCAATGTATGATTCATTTCTAGAAAATGAGCTGAAAGGAAACTTAAAATTTTTGTAACAGCTTACCATATTTCTCAATGTAAATTTATAAAGTAATGTTCTCATTTTATCTATCAATACTAAATTTGTTTAATTTTATTTTGCTTCTAAGAAAGATTCAATCTCTTTCTTAAAGGAAAAAAATCATATTCTGGATCTACAAAACTAAAGACCTGAGGCAAAATCAATGAGATAATTATGTTTTTTGAAATTTTATGGGAAAGTGCTTTCTTCTACCTTAAAAACATTACAACAATATTCCATTTTAAAATTTCTATAGGAAAACAGAATACTTTTAGCAACTTTCAGAAAAACAAGAAAAAAAACTATCATATCACTCAAGCATCACAGTGAGATAAAAAGAAAAAAAGTCATTCCAAACATATTAAACCCAAGTTGCAGCAAATGGCAGAATATAATTGCTATCTGAGAACTGGCCAGAATTTAATGATTTCTCTAGCACTTGAAAGCTCAATATATTAATTTCTATGCTATTTAGGAAAAAAAAGATATAATAAACTCATCCTAGAAAACTAAATTTCATAAAACAAATTATGTTAAATAATAATTACATAATGAGATTTTATAATTCTCATTATCCTGTGATGTTCTGCCAGTAGAGGTGAACCAAAATTAGTCAATTTGTCCCTTCCTCAAAATACCGATGCCAAATCCTGTCTAGGGATTACAGTAACAAGATGGAAGCTCTAAAAGTCCCTAGTACTGCACTGAACTACTGCTGAGCCTTTTGGTTCTAAGCATAACAGAAGAAAAACTACTGCTCCTAGCATTGAAGAAAGATGACTCCAATTACCATCAAATATGAAGCCAGACACTTCAGCCAACAATGAAAGTTTTGCACTAGATAAGTTTCAACAACTGATAAGCCCCCTTTCTGCATCAATACATATGAAAGGAAGTAAAAGAGAAAACATGAAAATATAACAGGTTACTTCAGTGTTTGTAACACATTTAACTGAGCTTATTTCATAGCTATGGGACTTCTCAAATGAATTATAATTTTAGAGAAAATCTCAAACCAAATGAAGCAAGTGATAATAGCCTCATTTAAAATTATTACAATATGTAAATGAAATAAAAAACCTGATCTGATTATAATAAACTAAATTATAAAGGTTGGTAAAACTCACATTGCCAGGCATGGTGGCACAGGCCTGTAATCCCAGCACTCAGGAGGCTGAGGCAGGAGGATCACTGTGAGTTTGAGACCAGCTTGGGCAACAAAGAGAGCTCAAGGCCAGCCTAAACTACATAGTGAGACCCTGTCTCAAAACAAAACAAAATGAAACAACTCTCAGAATGCCAACTTGACTCTACAGTATTCTTAAGGTCTCTAATAACTATGAGTGTATCAACTTAATCCCTGCAATATATATCTTATACTCAGGATATTAAAAAAAAAAAAAATCAAAAAATCAGAGGTTTACATATTGGAAATTTCCAAAGAATAATAAAATGAAGGGGGCCCGGGAGATGTCTCAGTGGAATAACCAATTCCCTGGCAAGCACAAGGAGTTCAATCCCCAGCTCTGCAAAATAAATAAATAAAAATGAAATAAAATGACTTCAAAATTAAAAAAAAGAAAGAAACCAGATATATAACCAAAAGCTAACCTTCAATTTGCTTGAACTTGAATTTCTACATCTAAGAACACTAAAATTTAAATATAATGAGATCTTAAGACCCTGATAGCTAGGGATATAGCTCAGCATAAATGCCTGCTTAGCAAGTGCAAGGTCCCAAGTTTAATCCTTGGTACCAAAAAAAAAAAAAAGAAAAAAAAAAAAAAAAGGAAGGGTTAGGGAGATAGCTTGGTGGTCTAAGCACCTATTTGGCAAGCACAAGGACCGGAGTCTGATGCCCGGGTGAGCCGGCCCCGAAACCAGATGTGGCAGCGCAAGCCTGTAATCCTAGTGGGGAGGCTGAGACAGGAGGATCACTGAGTCTGAGTTGTATAACGAGACCCTGTATCAAAAGAACAAAGTTAAAAAAAATTTTTTTTTAAAAAAGATGACCATTATCAACAATCTACAACTCAAGAATAAAAGAGTAAGCAGATTAGAAAATCAGAAGTTTCAATACGGATTAGAATTGCACAATAGCCACAAAGATTAGGAATGATGGAGAAACACAGGAAAAGAGTGCTTAGTCAAACATACATATATATAATTTGTCTGCTTTGGAGCTCCCAGTCAGGTAACTGCCTCAGTTTCTATTTTCAGAATTCTGACCATACCCGAGCTGAGAGTGGAAACACCACCTATGCCTCGGAAGTTTAAGCAAAAGTTTGCATAAGGAATGGCGAGGCACCATGCTGAGCATGGTCGTGTAGTCAGTATCAGACAGGCCCACCTTCCAAAACACTTTAAAATCTAAGTAAACGTATATAGTAACAGGACTTGAGGGGCTGTATTCATATGGAGGTGGGAATATATAAGTAGGTCCCACATTCATCCCAGCCTTTTCCCTGAAAACATGTTCTAAATTGTGCCACAGTACAATGGAGTTTCAGCATAAAGTAGCAGTCTTGGGATTGAGGAAAGAAAGAATTCATTATTCCAGTCTTTCATCAAAGTCCTGAGGAGGAAGGAAAAGAATACAAGGAGCCCCAAAATGTGCAAATACATTACATTCCTGTCAACCTATTTCTAAACTGTGTACGTAGGGGAAATATTAAAATGGACTAGTTCTAGCAAACCCTGATAGCAACCACTGGTATAGTCAACGTTATTTACCAATACTTCATCGATCTGACAAAGCAAAATTAAGTTTTCTAAAATACACTATTCAGAGCTTTTATACCTTTTCAATTATATCAAGCATCTATATAGATATATAATTGAAAAGGTAAAAAAGCTCTGAATAATTATGAGGCACCTATAAAGATAGTAAGAAGATTCACAATAACTGAAATACAAAGTTATCAGATAGGTCTTTAATCACAATTAGTATATACTAGAAAGAGAGGCCAGTGAGAGAGCTCAGCAGACTAAGTGCCTGCTTAGGCAAGTGCAGAAACCAGGGATTGATCCCCAGCACCACATGCCACACCTGGGCCTTTTCATCTAAGGCCTGGTGTGGTAGTATATGCCTGTAATGCCAGTGCTAGGGGGGCTGAAAACAGGAGGATCACTAGATGTCTGAGTCGCATAAGGAGACCCTGTACCAATTTTTTTTTTTTTTTTTGGCAGTACCAGGGATTGAACTCAGGCCCTAGTGCTTGCCAGGCAAGCACTCATTCTACTGAGCTATCTCCTCAGCCTCCTACCAAATACATTAAAAAAAAAGAAAAAAGAGGAAAAGATGAACAAAAGGCATGAAGAACTTTAACAAAGAGCTGAAATTTATGTGTAAAAGTTAAACAATTATTCTAGAACTAAAACATGAAATATCTGAAATTAGGAACTTATTCATAGATGGCATAGAAAATAGGATACAATAAAAGGTAGTACTAGTAACTTGGAAAATAAACCAAAAGAAAATACACAGGCTGGGGAGATAGCACCTCAGTCTAAGCACCTGCCTGGCAAGTACAAGGGCCAGAGTTCAATCCCTGGTACCATATGCTGTGCTGGTCCCAGAACCCCAGGCATGCTATGCTGGCCCTAAAAGTGGGCATGATGGCACACACCTGTAACCACACTGCTGGGGAGGCTCAGGCAGGAGGATCACTATGAGTGTGAACTGCGCAGCACAACCCTGTATCAAATAAATGAAAGATTAAAAAAAAATTGTAAAGAAAATATTTTTTTAAAAAAAGAACAGCATCAAAAAGTCAAAGGAGAGCCAGGCGTGGTGGCACATGCCTGTAATCCCAGCACTTGGGAGGCTGAGGCAGGAGGACTGTTGTGAGTTCGAGACCAGCCTGAGCTACAAAGTGAGCTTAAGGCCAGCCTGAGCTGCATAGTGAGACCCTGTCTCAAAAAGACAGAAAAAAAAAAAAAAGTCAAAGGAAAAGAAAACAAATATAAAGATTTAAATTTTTAATCTCCAAGTTTAAA